>BEXV01001220.1:0-22607 GCA_003118195.1 Hemicentrotus pulcherrimus
GAATACCTCATCGCTAGGCATGTCTCGAGGAAATAGACATTCATGAATAATACGTTATGTACATCTTTTCTAGAGGTCTATAGAAAGAGAATGTCTTTTTACGTGTTTGTTATACTCGTAATGTACGAGACTAATTCTTGGACCGGTAATCATATACGTAAAAGCGAGAAGAAATCCATTTGCAGTTAATTGGTACTTGTGTTATTTTATGGAACCCCAGAATGTTGATTTTTTTTAAATTACCATGACTATAGGATTAATGGATGATCCATTAGGCATGCATGCGTTATGAACTATTCTAATGGATTTCGTTTGTAAAAGCCGGGGTAATAGTATAATAACAAGGCCCTAAGGGAACACAGTATTAATACTGATAAGTGATGAGGCTACACTGGGTGAAAAAAGGGTATAATATCATTATCACCATTATTATCATATCATTATCATCACACAATTGTATTGGTTAATTGTATTCAGCGTTATTATACCGTAAATAAGGTCAAGCAATCACAATGACAATTATAGTGTAGACTGCAGATATAGTTGTTCTTAGAAAGAAATATCTAAGTTTAGACATTATTCCGACTTTTAACGGCATTACATTAATCTTAAGCATATTCAGGGATAACCCACCTGCTTTATCCATTTCACTATGTCTGTGCTGACTATTTGTAATGCATTTTATTTGTGTTTTTGGCCCTTTATCAAATTTCATGGGGGGNCGTGGACATCATAAAAATCCTAACCTTAAAACTCTTATTATCCTAATGACAATGTTTACTTAATGACTGACTATTTCACTCCAAATATCCGTCTAATGGCGCCTGAAGTAAAATAATATATATACATGTATATATATATATAGAGAGAGAGAGAGAGAGAGAGAGAGAGGGGTATATATAAAAATAGGCCTTCTATGAGAAATAAATCTTACAAACGTGAAGAGGACACAAAATTGTCCCCCTTTAATGACTCGCCTTTTCACTCCAAATGTATATACTACTGATATATGATATCTATGATATATTTATGACACAAATGATTTCAATTTCAACTGTTTTGATTGTTTAAATGTAAATTATATATATGTATGAGTGTGTGCACGTATATGCAGTTAAGAAATAACAAAAGGCAAATCGATGGATATTCCGCCTTCTGGTATAAATATTCATATCAATTCTACTTCTATCTGTAGGCCCTACCACTAGACACACTTTTACTACCACTGCTCCTACTTCGAGTACAACTCCATCACTACCACCACCAAATATACTCGAATGTATATTGTTTTAGACCCTCTGCGGTAGATGAATTAAAGACTCAATTCGTTTATGTTAAATGTCAGTAGATTACATTATTATTTAACACCTTTCTCACTTTGGTTTTACTGTCTTACTATGCAAAACAGTAAACAAAAATGAGACAGGTGGTGAACATAATTATGTTATTACTTCTTTAAATTATCCGGACACAATATTTCGATGTTGCCACAGTGAAACTCGCGCTAAACAAACGCTAGACGATGTTTAATAAACATGAACTTAACCAAGCTTTCATTATCAATCTCTCTTCTAAAATAGGAACTTTGCCGCACGTTGTACATTTACATTCGCATTTGCAAATATGCATTATTCTGTAAATATGCAATATTCTGTTAATATTCAATAGCTTTTGGGAACCGTATGCGCTATGACGTTTCCCCCCCTCAACTTGTATGTGTTTTTTCCTCTTCTATTGACACAATAGTGGCCAAGCGTCGGCAGATGTGTATGGTTTTCTAGACCTCGAGAGGTGTCATTTTCTCGTATGAACCTCTCCCTAGGTTTCAGCCTCGTTGAAATAAAACGCGACGTTTAGAAAAATATTTTTATTGATGACGTTTCTGAATCTTATAAAAACACAAACCTAAGTGAATAAGCGCATATACGGCGACAATCATATCCGAGCATGTTTTTACAGTTACACGGCTCTTATTTTTTGTGGGCTCCTGCGAAAATTGCCCCGAGTCGTTACTGTGCCCCATTGCATAAAACTTAGCATTAAAGGTAACTTTGTCATTAACATTAACCACCATGACCCCATTGCATAAAACTTAGCATTAAAGGTAACTTTGCATTAACATTAACTACCATGACCCCATTGCATAAAACTTAGCATTGATGGTAACTTTGCCATTAACATTAACTACCATGACCCCATTGCATAAAACTTAGCATTGATGGTAACTTTGCCATTAACATTAACTACCTTGACCCCATTGCATAAAACTTAGCATTGATGGTAACTTTGCCATTAATATTAACTACCATGACTCCATTGCATAAAACTGAGCATTGATGGTAACTTTGCCATTAACATTAACTACCATGACTCCATTGCATAAAACTGAGCATTGATGGTAACTTTGTTATTAATATTAACTACCATGACTCCATTGCATAAAACTGAGCATTGATGGTAACTTTGCCATTAACATTAACTACCATGACTCCATTGCATAAAACTGAGCATTGATGGTAACTTTGTTATTAATATTAACTACCATGACTCCATTGCATAAAACTGAGCATTGATGGTAACTTTGCCATTAACATTAACTACCATGACTCCATTGCATAAAACTGAGCATTGATGGTAACTTTGCCATTAATATTAACTACCATGACTCCATTGCATAAAACTGAGCATTGATGGTAACTTTGCCATTAACATTAACTACCATGACTCCATTGCATAAAACTGAGCATTGATGGTAACTTTGTTATTAATATTAACTACCATGACTCCATTGCATAAAACTGAGCATTGATGGTAACTTTGCCATTAACATTAACTACCATGACTCCATTGCATAAAACTGAGCATTGATGGTAACTTTGTTATTAATATTAACTACCAGAACCACATTGCATAAAAAATCAGCATTATAGGTAATTTTGTATGGACCAGTTAACCTTGATTTGATTGGCTGTTAAGTGATGTTGTCATGGTTATATAATAATTATATTGACGGCAAAGCTACCATCAATAGAGAGCTTTATGCAACGAGACACTACTAATTGAGCATCAACAACTTAACAATATACGATTTGTCATGTCATGGAATCCATGATAATTATTCCTTTGAACTAAGTAAGACAGGCTATCCTTATACATGTATATTACATTGCCCGAAGTTATGTTAAAATAATCTGGTTGGGAAATTGTATAAATCTTCCTGATAAATGGGATGTCGTAGTTTAATGGTGTAAACACTTGACTTGAAATACAAAGATCGTGGCGGGTTATTGGATGTCTCATCGCTAGGTCCCCAGAAAAGAAACATCTATCAATTTGATTATGTTAGTATACCGGTCTATTGGCAGTTTCATTGATAAATAACTCATTAATATAATAGCAGGTTAATGGAATACCTCATCGCTAGGCATGTCTCGAGGAAATAGACATTCATGAATAATACGTTATGTACATCTTTTCTAGAGGTCTATAGAAAGAGAATGTCTTTTTACGTGTTTGTTATACTCGTAATGTACGAGACTAATTCTTGGACCGGTAATCATATACGTAAAAGCGAGAAGAAATCCATTTGCAGTTAATTGGTACTTGTGTTATTCTATGGAACCCCAGAATGTTGATTTTTTTTAAATTACCATGACTATAGGATTACTGGATGATCCATTAGGCATGCATGCGTTATGAACTATTCTAATGGATTTCGTTTGTAAAAGCCGGGGTAATAGTATGATAACAAGGCCCTAAGGGAACACAGTATTAATACTGATAAGTGATGAGGCTACACTGGGTGAAAAAAGGGTATGATATCATTATCACCATTATTATCATATCATTATCATCACACAATTGTATTGGTTAATTGTATTCAGCGTTATTATTCCGTAAATAAGGTCAAGCAATCACAATTACAATTATAGTGTAGACTGCAGATATAGTTGTTCTTAGAAAGAAATATCTAAGTTTAGACATTATTCCGACTTTTAACGGCATTACATTAATCTTAAGCATATTCAGGGATAACCCACCTGCTTTATCCATTTCACTATGTCTGTGCTGACTATTTGTAATGCATTTTATTTGTGTTTTTGGCCCTTTATCAAATTTCATGGGGGGGGGGGGGGTTCGTGTCTGTCCCTGCTCATCATGCTTTTTTAACGAATTATCAACATTGTTGACTGATTATTATGTAGAGTTCAAAGAGAGTGAAAACTGTTTTCATTTCATGCACTTAAAAAAAGTTTGTTCCAATAACCTACAATTTCATACACCAAAATATCCCTTAAAACATATTTTACCCTGAGAACCTAATTGCAAATTTCCTTATTATGCATCTTCGTCAGTTTTTATTATTTTGTAAGCGCTATGATCATATGGTACTTTTGTTTGTATCACTCCTAAATTATAGTTTATTCGTTCGTGTGTTATTATTATCATTGTCAATATTATTACAACCGTTATAAGAATAATCGTTAACTTATCGCCAGATGCCGCAGAACGTAAGCGGCGTGAACAAAGGCACATCGCAATAACAAAAATACAAGTATTACATCCAATCAAAAGTGATAGTGAAACTAAAGCACTCATATTAATCATGCCCGTAATCTTTGATGTAAGAATCACCTACCGTATCTTTATTGATTGTTGTCCTGGTGATGATTCCACGCATTTCGATCGAAAATTGATTTAAGCGATCTTTGCTGAGAACGCGGTCACAGTTTGTACAGTTTTGTGGTGGAATAAAATATTATCGTGTTTTTTTTCAAATTATCTTATCTCCATATCTCTTCGTGCAGGATTTACCAGGCACAGCGTTGGTCCAACTAGTGATCATGTAGATGGGGGCAATGATGCCATGTGAAAGGGGGGGGGGGGCATTGGACATTATAAATGTTTTTATGGAGATGATGATTTATTATACTGAAACAAAACGAGAACGCGGTCAGAGTGTATCGTTTTATTTTTAATATATATACACACACAATTTTGGTTTGTTCATCTTATCTTCACCTCTGATTGTAACAAGATAAAGCAGGAAAAGCGTTGGTCCGACTATTGATCGTGTCAATGGGGCACTAATGTCATGAAGAGAAAGAAAGAGAGAAAGAGAGAGCGAGAGAGGGGAGGGGGGGGGGGGCGCACTGGACATAATACCTGTTGTATGGATGATAATTATACTGAAACGAAACCAATGCCAGTTGTAAAGAGGAAGAGAAAGGAGAGCGAGATGGAGAGAGAGAAAAAGAGAGAGCGAGAGAGAAGGAGAGGGAAAGAGAGAGAGAAACTGCTTTATCTTCTCTCTTCTCTCCACGTTCCCTTTTTTTTTTCTCTCTCTCTTATAATTTTCGTTTCACTTTTGTTGTATCTACTGTAGTTATGGCAATTACTTAAATGGCTCTTTATGTGCTCCACGTAGTTTGGCGTATTGCCTATGACGATGATTGCAGTTCGTTTTGAAAAAAAGGAATTGCTATGGTTTGAAGGGAGCTGTTCGATAGTGTACCCGGCGCCTTTCAAATGAGTGAATCGCCTAAAGAATGCATCGTTAGAAAAAGCCATTAATCCATTATCCATTATCAATCCATTATGCCCCATGAACAATACATACTCACTTTGTTTACGAAAGTGGACTTAATTAAGATTTGCTGATTATTTTCTGTAATCATTTCCCCCATTACTACTCTCTATTATTCCGTGAATGTGCAAAATATTTGGAGCTTAAATAGAAACATAGAAATAATTTCTGGCTTGTAACACAATTTCGGGTTAATATTATATCAATAGCAAGGATGCTGATTGCAAACAGTTTGTATGAGGTGGGAGGAACATCATGGCTTATCTACGGAGGTATAAACGTGCAGCGAAAGGGCAAGTTGTTAAAACTCGCCAATTAAGACGCATGAAACATGGCTTATGTACAGATAGCTTAAACGTGCAGTACTAGTGTGAAGGCGACTAAATTAAAACGCCAAGGCGTTATGAGTTATGCCATGAGGACGAGAAGGCGATTTGTTAAAACTCGCCAAGGCGTCTGAAGACGAGACGAAGAACAGCCGAATTTCCAAAACTGACCAAAGCACCTAGTTTACGTCGAGACGGAGAGAAGACGACTTATTAAAACTCGCCAAAATATCCCTGTTTACATCGAGAAGGCGAGAAAGTAACTTATTAAAACTCACCAAGGCACCCCGTTCAAGACGAGAAGGTGAGAAGATGAGTCGTTAAAACTCGTTATTGTGGCTTATGTAATAAGTCGATAAACTTCACCAAGTCGCCTTCTCTATCCTTCTCGACTTAGAAAATGCATCTTGGTGAGTTTTAACAACTCTCCTTCGTGCTTTCTCGACTTAAACAAGGCGCAGTTTCGCTTTCTCGACTTACATGAAAGATTGACGAGTGTTAACAACTCACCTTCCCGCCTTTTCGTCTGGAACAAGGTACAAACTAATCTTGAGCTCTGGTATGGGAATCGCATTTTGAGAAAGAATAGCTAGGATTGATACTGGATTGTTTATCCTGCAGTAGATTGGTTGTTTGACCAGTGAAATGAAATCAATTGCAAAAAAACTTAATGGGCATGATCTTCGATAAAATAACACAACTCCCATTTGCACATAGTAACCGGTGTTTATGAGCACAAGGGCGTCTGGCTTATACTTACCCGGATTTCCTCATCTTTCCATGCTCATTACTCAGCCACTACACATTTTCTACCAAAATTGGTTGGCACATTCAGAGGAAGATTCGTTGAATTCTGTGAGAATTCATTTTCTATAATTCCCAGAACTCATGTTTATCTCGAAGCATCCGTTCATTCCCAACCTATCTCTTGACACACAATCCTAACGTGTGGCAGGAATGATCAGTCACATGGCACTCGATAAAGTTGTAGGCATTGTTCCTTTGCAATTCGGTGATTTATAAAGGTCTAAATGAATAAGCTGGTAACAGTAATTTGTATCCTCCACATTTCAGAATTACACTAAAGAACAATGTGTATTGAATGAAGCAGTGTGAATGAAAATTACAAACAAATAAAGAATAAATTGACAATTCTTACACAGTGATTGTAAATTCGTTTTGCTTTATACCAATATTATTGAGACTTATTTCTCGATTACATATAGCTCTTACTCAGCACAGTCTTCCATGGGCTTACAATCTTTAGTAGTTGTTGCACATTTCGCTAATTTACATTTTGAAATTCAAAACATTCTGAATAAAAAAATAAAAAATAAAATGTTCAATTCAATTTAATTTAAGGTTTATTAAAAAAATGTGTCGCAGCCCAATGGCTGAATTGGTCATGTGTGCAATTAAAACACTCATCGCATATTTCAAACATAAAATACAGTTACACTTGATTTGTCAATATTAAAATATATACACTTAATATCATGAGATTGCTTGGGCAGCAAAATAATAAAAAACAGAATATAACATGACGTCAGGAAAACTGAGAAGAGAAACATGAAGAGAAGAAGTAAAAGAGGAAGTTGTAGAAAATGCATGTACATCAACAAATATAAATTGCATACATGTGTTTTAAAGCGTCATTAAGACAATATACAAATATAAACAAATAGAAAAAAAAACATATTCTTTTCATAACATTGTTGAAGTTTGATATTTATATTGCACGTATTTGTGTTATCGCTTCGAAAAAATTATATTAAAAAAAAGAAGTCATTAAACGATGAGACAAAACTGCTTTTGGTTCAATCTCAATATCTTTAGAAAATGGCATGGTATGTGTATTATTTGACAATATGTCATATTAACAGTGCAGTCGTATTTTAAAAAGGATATTTACATATATTTAATGCAAGTGGATTGGATAAAATTAGCAAAACAACAGGAGTGGGCCCAGGGTTTTTTTTAGGGAGGATGAGGTGCTCTTTAAAAGTCAGATTTTCGCGGTTAAACTTCATTTTGCATACAAACAAACACTAATTGTTATTGAATACCTGCCTGAATCTGTGTGAACCAATTTTATCGGTCTTTGTGCCTGAAGTTGTCATTTACTGACGGGATTCGCTTGTCTGACTAGCTGTCAGATATTATCGCTTGATACCCTGAAGTATAGTTTGAAATTGCACATTCAACAAAAAAGTCCACAAAGAGACTCATTTTCTTTGTATTCACCATTCATCTATGCAACAACAGCCTGCATTCCATAATGCGCACGCGGAAGTATTCCTTTCAGAAAGAGGAACAGACTCAATTCTTAACCCGTTGGCTACTGAATTCTCTATTTCTCATAGGCTTATCATAGTGGCCAGGTTCTGGTAAGCAACTGGTAAGTAACTTTCATTTATCCCTTCAGGCAGGGAAGTCAGGGAATGATATCTGTAAAATGCACAAAGTGAAACCTCTCTATACGTCATGGACGCTCTGTATNACTGATTATTATGTAGAGTTCAAAGAGAGTGAAAACTGTTTTCATTTCATGCACTTAAAAAAAGTTTGTTCCAATAACCTACAATTTCATACACCAAAATATCCCTTAAAACATATTTTACCCTGAGAACCTAATTGCAAATTTCCTTATTATGCATCTTCGTCAGTTTTTATTATTTTGTAAGCGCTATGATCATATGGTACTTTTGTTTGTATCACTCCTAAATTATAGTTTATTCGTTCGTGTGTTATTATTATCATTGTCAATATTATTACAACCGTTATAAGAATAATCGTTAACTTATCGCCAAATGCCGCAGAACGTAAGCGGCGTGAACAAAGGCACATCGCAATAACAAAAATACAAGTATTACATCCAATCAAAAGTGATAGTGAAACTAAAGCACTCATATTAATCATGCCCGTAATCTTTGATGTAAGAATCACCTACCGTATCTTTATTGATTGTTGTCCTGGTGATGATTCCACGCATTTCGATCGAAAATTGATTTAAGCGATCTTTGCTGAGAACGCGGTCACAGTTTGTACAGTTTTGTGGTGGAATAAAATATTATCGTGTTTTTTTTCAAATTATCTTATCTCCATATCTCTTCGTGCAGGATTTACCAGGCACAGCGTTGGTCCAACTAGTGATCATGTAGATGGGGGCAATGATGCCATGTGAAAGGGGGGGGGGGGCATTGGACATTATAAATGTTTTTATGGAGATGATGATTTATTATACTGAAACAAAACGAGAACGCGGTCAGAGTGTATCGTTTTATTTTTAATATATATACACACACAATTTTGGTTTGTTCATCTTATCTTCACCTCTGATTGTAACAAGATAAAGCAGGAAAAGCGTTGGTCCGACTATTGATCGTGTCAATGGGGCACTAATGTCATGAAGAGAAAGAAAGAGAGAAAGAGAGAGCGAGAGAGGGGAGGGGAGGGGGGGCGCACTGGACATAATACCTGTTGTATGGATGATAATTATACTGAAACGAAACCAATGCCAGTTGTAAAGAGGAAGAGAAAGGAGAGCGAGATGGAGAGAGAGAGAGAGAAAAAGAGAGAGCGAGAGAGAAGGAGAGGGAAAGAGAGAGAGAAACTGCTTTATCTTCTCTCTTCTCTCCACGTTCCCTTTTTTTTTTCTCTCTCTCTTATAATTTTCGTTTCACTTTTGTTGTATCTACTGTAGTTATGGCAATTACTTAAATGGCTCTTTATGTGCTCCACGTAGTTTGGCGTATTGCCTATGACGATGATTGCAGTTCGTTTTGAAAAAAAGGAATTGCTATGGTTTGAAGGGAGCTGTTCGATAGTGTACCCGGCGCCTTTCAAATGAGTGAATCGCCTAAAGAATGCATCGTTAGAAAAAGCCATTAATCCATTATCCATTATCAATCCATTATGCCCCATGAACAATACATACTCACTTTGTTTACGAAAGTGGACTTAATTAAGATTTGCTGATTATTTTCTGTAATCATTTCCCCCATTACTACTCTCTATTATTCCGTGAATGTGCAAAATATTTGGAGCTTAAATAGAAACATAGAAATAATTTCTGGCTTGTAACACAATTTCGGGTTAATATTATATCAATAGCAAGGATGCTGATTGCAAACAGTTTGTATGAGGTGGGAGGAACATCATGGCTTATCTACGGAGGTATAAACGTGCAGCGAAAGGGCAAGTTGTTAAAACTCGCCAATTAAGACGCATGAAACATGGCTTATGTACAGATAGCTTAAACGTGCAGTACTAGTGTGAAGGCGACTAAATTAAAACGCCAAGGCGTTATGCGTTATGCCATGAGGACGAGAAGGCGATTTGTTAAAACTCGCCAAGGCGTCTGAAGACGAGACGAAGAACAGCCGAATTTCCAAAACTGACCAAAGCACCTAGTTTACGTCGAGACGGAGAGAAGACGACTTATTAAAACTCGCCAAAATATCCCTGTTTACATCGAGAAGGCGAGAAAGTAACTTATTAAAACTCACCAAGGCACCCCGTTCAAGACGAGAAGGTGAGAAGATGAGTCGTTAAAACTCGTTATTGTGGCTTATGTAATAAGTCGATAAACTTCACCAAGTCGCCTTCTCTATCCTTCTCGACTTAGAAAATGCATCTTGGTGAGTTTTAACAACTCTCCTTCGTGCTTTCTCGACTTAAACAAGGCGCAGTTTCGCTTTCTCGACTTACATGAAAGATTGACGAGTGTTAACAACTCACCTTCCCGCCTTTTCGTCTGGAACAAGGTACAAACTAATCTTGAGCTCTGGTATGGGAATCGCATTTTGAGAAAGAATAGCTAGGATTGATACTGGATTGTTTATCCTGCAGTAGATTGGTTGTTTGACCAGTGAAATGAAATCAATTGCAAAAAAACTTAATGGGCATGATCTTCGATAAAATAACACAACTCCCATTTGCACATAGTAACCGGTGTTTATGAGCACAAGGGCGTCTGGCTTATACTTACCCGGATTTCCTCATCTTTCCATGCTCATTACTCAGCCACTACACATTTTCTACCAAAATTGGTTGGCACATTCAGAGGAAGATTCGTTGAATTCTGTGAGAATTCATTTTCTATAATTCCCAGAACTCATGTTTATCTCGAAGCATCCGTTCATTCCCAACCTATCTCTTGACACACAATCCTAACGTGTGGCAGGAATGATCAGTCACATGGCACTCGATAAAGTTGTAGGCATTGTTCCTTTGCAATTCGGTGATTTATAAAGGTCTAAATGAATAAGCTGGTAACAGTAATTTGTATCCTCCACATTTCAGAATTACACTAAAGAACAATGTGTATTGAATGAAGCAGTGTGAATGAAAATTACAAACAAATAAAGAATAAATTGACAATTCTTACACAGTGATTGTAAATTCGTTTTGCTTTATACCAATATTATTGAGACTTATTTCTCGATTACATATAGCTCTTACTCAGCACAGTCTTCCATGGGCTTACAATCTTTAGTAGTTGTTGCACATTTCGCTAATTTACATTTTGAAATTCAAAACATTCTGAATAAAAAAATAAAAAATAAAATGTTCAATTCAATTTAATTTAAGGTTTATTAAAAAAATGTGTCGCAGCCCAATGGCTGAATTGGTCATGTGTGCAATTAAAACACTCATCGCATATTTCAAACATAAAATACAGTTACACTTGATTTGTCAATATTAAAATATATACACTTAATATCATGAGATTGCTTGGGCAGCAAAATAATAAAAAACAGAATATAACATGACGTCAGGAAAACTGAGAAGAGAAACATGAAGAGAAGAAGTAAAAGAGGAAGTTGTAGAAAATGCATGTACATCAACAAATATAAATTGCATACATGTGTTTTAAAGCGTCATTAAGACAATATACAAATATAAACAAATAGAAAAAAAAACATATTCTTTTCATAACATTGTTGAAGTTTGATATTTATATTGCACGTATTTGTGTTATCGCTTCGAAAAAATTATATTAAAAAAAAGAAGTCATTAAACGATGAGACAAAACTGCTTTTGGTTCAATCTCAATATCTTTAGAAAATGGCATGGTATGTGTATTATTTGACAATATGTCATATTAACAGTGCAGTCGTATTTTAAAAAGGATATTTACATATATTTAATGCAAGTGGATTGGATAAAATTAGCAAAACAACAGGAGTGGGCCCAGGGTTTTTTTTAGGGAGGATGAGGTGCTCTTTAAAAGTCAGATTTTCGCGGTTAAACTTCATTTTGCATACAAACAAACACTAATTGTTATTGAATACCTGCCTGAATCTGTGTGAACCAATTTTATCGGTCTTTGTGCCTGAAGTTGTCATTTACTGACGGGATTCGCTTGTCTGACTAGCTGTCAGATATTATCGCTTGATACCCTGAAGTATAGTTTGAAATTGCACATTCAACAAAAAAGTCCACAAAGAGACTCATTTTCTTTGTATTCACCATTCATCTATGCAACAACAGCCTGCATTCCATAATGCGCACGCGGAAGTATTCCTTTCAGAAAGAGGAACAGACTCAATTCTTAACCCGTTGGCTACTGAATTCTCTATTTCTCATAGGCTTATCATAGTGGCCAGGTTCTGGTAAGCAACTGGTAAGTAACTTTCATTTATCCCTTCAGGCAGGGAAGTCAGGGAATGATATCTGTAAAATGCACAAAGTGAAACCTCTCTATACGTCATGGACGCTCTGTATTTTACAAAGAAAGGATCATATAGCTAGCTAGCTATGCGAGCATTCAAATTTTACTCTGTTTACCAAGTAATAAGATATGACACATGTTCATGGTTTTAGAGGCCGCTATGCTGTAGTACGTGGACAAACAGAGCATAAACACAGACAGCAAATAATGCGGCAATGGTTCCTGGGGGATGAAAAAACCAACATGACTCTTCATATAGATCAGTAAAATGTTCATGCTATTAAATAGCGCCATAATGCTACGAACTGCTGCAATTTTCTGCAACCTGCTACAGTTTCTGCGATGATGGCGATATCAGAAGATATGTTCCACAATCTATTTCCATACAACAACAAATATTAATGAAATGAATTGCAAGAGATTTAATGAATATGGTGGGGGGAGGGCCGTGCAATCATTTAAAGGTAAAGACCAGTATTGGAAACGCCCCAATTTCAAAAAATGAAATGGAAGCTCTCATTACCAATTATGTGAAAGAATATGTTTTGACTAATACATGATGATAAAAAATTAGCCGGGAAACCGCCTACTAATTCATACATTTGGTAAATTTGTTTCTCTCATGGTCTGTGAGAGATATAGGGTAGTCCCATATACATCTTTTTGTGTATAGTGCTTGTAACTTTAAGAAGAATGGGCCAAATTTCTTATCATTTTGATGATTCCAGAACCTTGCAGATGCTAGATGCTAGATGATCAACATTTTTTGACCGATTCCACAACGTTTCTTTCACAATGCAATCGCATGACCGTAACTGATCTTTACCTTTAAACTGTGCCTCTTCAGAGAGAGAGAGAGAGAGAAGGGGGAGGGGGAGGAGAGGAGAGACAATTTGAAAATTCTGCGTATATCTAATTAGTCTCATTCCTTTCACTATTGCTGTGCATCATCTTCAGTTACATTTACATTTACCAATAATTGATTGATTGCGTTATTAATTGATTAATAAAGGGAGGGAGAGAGAGAGAGAGATAGAAAGAGAGAGAATAGGAAATAGATCGTGATAGTTACATTGATTATGACGGTGCTTTTTGTGTGGGAGAGGGAGAGAGATAGAGACAGACAGACAGAAATGTGGTGGTTGGGAGGTGGAGGTTGAGATTAATATCTGACAATTGAGAGAAAAATGCATTTCACACGACTCTTTATCATACAAGATCATACAGATTACCAAAATATTCCCAATATATGCTTACGATGTTATTCACACGATCAACGATTTCCCCGATTCGATACAATATTCCACTTTTTCTTCTTCTTCTTCTTCTATATATGCTTACGATGTTATTCACACGATCAACGATTTCCCCGATTCGATACAATATTCCACTTTTCGTTCTTTTTCTCAAGGCCTTTCTTTCTCTCTCTCTCTCTCTCTCTCCCTCTCTTTTTTTTCCTCTCTCTCCCTCATTAATCATTGTATTGGTATGCCAGTAATATAAATTCGCGCTATGCTATTCTGTTTCGGACAGATATAATTGTGTTCTTTTCACAACCTTATGGTAATCAATTAAAACGAAACTAGACCTCATAGCTATTTTAGGGTATTGTTCTCCCACCGTTTGGTCATGCATCGTCCCTTTTCGATTACCTCATGAAGCTCCATCGTCACGATTCGTCTGTCTATCTTTCCCTCTCTTGCCTTTTCCCTCTCCTGCTACTTCCGGATCTTCCACTGCGTTATTCTATCCTTCAACGAATATTTAACTAGACTAGAAATCGTATCTTCCCTTTAATTAAAGACGAATAAACAAAGGGGTGTTTGGCAACTGTACGTTCGTTCTTCGTTTTGTTCATTCCAGCACCCCCTGTCTGTGGTCCTAGTACAGATACTTTATTTGGTATTGATTCAAATAATTTAAATGATTTTATTTCTCAGGCAAAAGCATAATACAAGAATAATTATATCACAACAAATATGCAACGAAACGAAAAATATAATGGAAATAGCACGACAAAAAGAGGAACTAACTTGAAGTAGAGCTTGTTGAAGTGTTAGTTCTTTAGATTCTATTTTACAATAAGATGAACAAAGTATACTTAGAAATCAATAAAATAATAGAGAAATATATGGCTAAGAAGTGAGTAGAAAATAAAAAGAAAGAAAGCTGAAAAAATGGGAAAATTAATGATTGCAAAAGCTCTAGAAAAGGGAAATTAGATCAGTATAATGAGGGAGAAAAAGATTGAGAAAGAGATTGAGTCGAGAGTCAATTTGGAAAGCGCATATAGATCTAGGGCCGGCGTGATGTGATTGTGTCTTTTGGAGAAGCGAATGCAAAAAGAAAAAAGGTCATTTCAAATATCGTCTGGTGATCAATGGCACAAAAATGTCGAACCATTCGTAACGGTAAACGTTGTTGATTTAGAAGACCACATGCTTCTAAAATGTGCATAACCTCTTTTGTCTTTTTATTCGCAGGAAACAAAACTTCTTATTCTTCCGAAGCTGTGCAGGTACTATCAGGATATTTATACAAAAGTCTTTGAACTCCTCGCTACGCCTTAAACACAATGAAGGCCTTAAAATTCCTTCTTGGGGCAGCATTGCTGGTTGTTATGGTAACCGGACAGACCTACTACCCACCATATCCATCATCTTACTACCCGGACAACCCATACTCGTACCTGGACTACCCGGATCCGTACCCGCAACCGTTTCAGAATCCAGGAGAGATCATTCCTGGCTCTGGGTTTGACGTCAAATTCCTGATCAACGCTGTTGGCGGTATCTGGCAGCAGGATCGGGTAATTGATTCGATGGCCTATGTTTGCAAGGACGTCCTTCCGGTAGTCGGTTCGATGATACCGGAAGTGGACCCTACAAGTCTGTATTGGGGTTTCGTCTGTGATGAGGTCATCGAAGCTTCGAAAGATCTGGATGCCTTTGACGGAACGGGATTCTGTAACGACATAATTACTGTCATCACTGACATGACGTCCCAGGGCAGTGATGGAAGATATCGCAGGCAAGCGGAACCAACCACGGAATACCCTGAATACATGGAAGATCCCCTGGGTATCATCGAAATCCTGACCAACATCACCAGAGACCTCTATGGAATCGACATCAACATGATCATCAATGACCCATCTACAATCAGCACGATCTGCACCAACGTCAAGGAGGATTTCTTGAGGCCATCTGTTGAAGATGTCGTCTCTCAGTTCGCGACTGAACTGATTAGTGCCCTTCTTCCCCAGGCAGCTCCGATCTGTGAAAACTGGGAAGGTTTCCTCCAGGACTTAGGATTTGACTCCACCTCTCCAGTGTATCATATCATCGAGCAGGCTGCTAATATCGGATCTCAAGCCGTGGGGTACGACGACTTTGACGCACTATGTGAGGCCATCACCCAGACCCTTGAAGGTAGGTACACCATAACCACACACACACACACACACACTACGCACACTCGCGGACACGCACACACAGCACACACACAAGCACGCACACTCGTGCACATACACGCATATATACATGGACCCTAATACATCACGAACATAATACAGTGCGAGTCAGAAAAAAAATGGAAGCTTTGTTTTTGCCTTCTGTTTTAATTGTCAGGAGTTGGTGGCAAATGATGTATACAAATATTTTGACATGTCCATGTAAATAAAAGACTACACGCCTCTTTTGGTACCATTTTGAATGGTTCCTTCCATATGATCGGTCAATTGAGGAAGGCCTATACATGATTATATCCATGGACCTACTATGCCCATGACTGTACACACATTATTTTCATTCTACTGTATTCACTTTAAATATGGTGATTTTTTAATCACCGTATTTAAATAAATAAACAGCAACAACAACAACAACTTGAGAGGGTTTCGTGCCTTTATTCAATACCTTCATTATGTATAAAGCTTATCGTATCTTGTTTTCATTCCTCGATCTTTTGGCAGATGACATCGACGTGAGGAGAACATTCTCAAGAAATGTCATCGAGAGTGTCGTCGACATCCTGGAAAACCAAGAAAGATGTACAGCTTTAGGCAATTATGCTATCACCAGCCTCGTTGACAGCAGCGGCTTCGATTACTACCCGTTTTCTAATCCTTTTGTACTTAAATATCAACTCTATCATTACACCGGTTTCTGGTCGGCCGAGGAGATTTGTTATGCCGTGGAGGAAGCGTTTACTAGTGAGTTTATTCAAACGTTTCTATAAAGTTTCAAACTAAATCATTGTTTATTTAAATTATTTAAACATATTTGTGGCTTACACCCAGTAAATAAGATCGATTGATCGATCTGTATTGAAAAACAAGTCAGAAAAAATATTGGAACCATCGGACTTGAACCTGCCATCTATTGCTTGCCGGGCAGCGACTCTACCACCAGGCCATCACTGGTCCATGGCACAGTCACGATGAACTAGAAACAAATACCCAAGCTCTCCTGATTCATTCTGACTCATTAATATTCATTGTTATCTATATTCATTGTTATCTATTTCACGAACATGTTCACATGTTCACTCTGTTTACCTTTCAATTGCCAGTACATACATTGATATCTATATTTGCAATTATAAGTACCAAATAGTTCAACACTAATTAACATGAATATATAAATATACTGGAACTTAAAGCTAAACTTTAGTACTGGTAATGCGATTAAATTGTGAAAGAAAAGGTGTGGAAAGGATAAGAAACAGTTGATCATGTAGCATGTAAGTATTGGTGTGCACTGCAAGGGAATGGAGTCATCAAAATCATAATAAATTTGACCGAGTCTTGGTAAAGTAACAAGCACTGTACACAGAAAGCTATATATGGGACAACACACATGGTGTCGGGGTTGGTACTACCTTGATTTCCTTGTCTTTCTATGCTCATTACTCAGCCAGTATACATTTTCTTCCAAAATTGTTTGGCACATGTTATTTATTTGTAATCTTGAACATTCAGTGTAAGTTTCTTTTGATTCTGTGAAAATTAATTTTCTTTTTTTACCAGTACTGGGCCCCGTCTTATAAAGAATTGCGATCGATCGCAGTTTTGAAACAACGGTTCTAATTGGTTGATAGTGCGCGTGCTGTACAATACGCGCATGTAACGATGATCTTGATAGGCCATTGCCATGTTTTGTAAGACGGGGCCCTGGAGTTTCTCTTTAAATGTGAAATATGAGCAAAAGGAATGACACTACTAATGTTTTCCCCTTCTCAACAAAGCTCCTTCCTCTCTACCTTTTTTCTTTTTGTCATATTTTCCAGGTTGTCCCTTTTCTTTTCCCCCTTTTACTCTTAACTTTTGATAATTGGAGATTCGATTCAATTTTTTTTTCTTGAACTGAAAATGCCTTTTTTTTATAGTTTGTTTCTCGAGGGATAGAACTTCTTTCTGGAAAAATAATTTAGACTTTCTTAGTCCATACAGATCGTTTAGCGTTTCACTTTTCAGCATCACAATCTATTGTTTTTATTTCATTGTCGTCTTAAACTCAGCTGAAGTGGAACTACCTGCCCCTCGAGTCGATTTTATTCCAGGAACGAACCTCACTCTTCAGTTCTTCGTCAACGCTGCCGGGGGTTCGTGGCAACAGGACCGACTCATCGACACCATGGCTTATGCTTGTTCCGATGTCCTCCCAGCAGTCACCGTAATGGTACCCGTCGTGGGTTACTTCCGTCACTAATATGACCCTATCTGCCAGGAGATCAGGGAAGCAGCAAGAGACCTTGAGGCTTTTGACTCTACTGGCTTTTGCGACCGCATCATGGATATGATAAGCGGCTTGTCTCCTGGTGACCCTGGTGGTGATGGGGCCTTGGATATCACTGGATCCATAGAAGATCCCATGGGCATCATCGGAACCCTGATCAACATCACCAGAGACCTCTACGGGATCAACGTCAATGACCTCTCCACGATTTGTCCTAAAGTCCATCAGTTCTTAGATCAGCCTCTTCCTGGGATTATGTTAGAGTTTGGGACTGAGTTGATGAGCTCGCTTCTGCCACTAGCAGAGCAAGTCTGCGACTGGGATGCTTTCTTAGGCGGACTTGGCGTTGATTCATCCTCGCCATATTATCAAATTAGCGGAGACGCTGCTCGTATAGCATCTCAGGCTGTGGGATATGATAATAAAGAGGCTCTTTGTCAAGATTTGCTCCACGCAACCGCTGCTGCAGGTAAGCATATAATAGTTTGTAGATGCAATCTGCGCATGGGCAGATTAAATATCATGTGTACAAAATGGTAAAGCCCTTCGAGACGATTATTGCCTACATATGCTAATATAGTAATGTAATTATTATTCATTTATTCACCGACCGCACATTTTATGATACCAAGTTGGAGGTAATCTTCTCAAGTGGGCAACATAAAAGGTATTCATAAAGCACTTCCATCACTTTGCTCAAACCAGGGCTTTGTTTACAATATCCGTCTATATATTGAGGAATATTTTGTACCATATGCTTACTACAAACTGATTAATTGCGTAATTGCCCGTTTCACCCGTTGACCATTGGATTATCTCATTTCAGTTAAATTGGGTTTAATTTAATTCGTCCCAATCTTTTCCATAATTCAGATACTGAAGATACATAACTAAAATGACTCTAAACCTTCCAAATCGCGAATGAGGGTAAAGCTACGGTCACGAAGGTTCGTAAGAATGATGCGTTCGTACGAACCTCCCTAGTTTTCCATGGTCTTCCCAAACTTCCATGGTCTGAAAATCGTTCGTTCGGCGTTCGTAACAGTTCGTAACATTTCGTAATGGCATTGTGACCGAGGCTTAACTTAGTAGCAAGTTCAGACTGTCGTCGGTCATGACGACGTTTCAAGAAACCGTGGTACAGGTGTCGTAGGTACAAGCTCGCCTACAACTCATTGAAACGCGTGTTATTAACTTTAACGCGCATTTCGATTGGATGGCGGCGAATTTGTACTTATGGCAGTTTTGTAAAACGTTACCTTGGTGGCGGTGTCTTTGATATGACTAGGGGTAAATATCATGTGTTCTTTCTTTATTTATAGGAGACGAAGCAAGCATGATATTCTCCAGGAAAATCATACTCAAAATGTTCGAGCTACCGACAGATGCAGATCGTTGTTCAATTCTGGTCAGCGAAACTCTTGAAGGTGTCTTAGAACCAGTACTCCAGGATGTTCTTCCTAATGAACCTTCCGTTTATATTAGCGACTACCTGATTTCCCGTTACAGCGGCTATGAGAATGTGTATGAATTTTGTCAAGATATAGAGACAGCATTCACAAGTAAGCCGACCTTATTACTTTTCAAAATCATGTTCCTCGAAAACATAAGAAAGTGCACGTGTAGAATTTCACCCATGCCCATGAGATGTGTTTTGAAGGGTGTGTTCTCCGGATTGCGAACATGTTTTCATGAAAACTACTGAAATCAAAGTCACATCAGTATTGTTAACGTGATTGAGAGTAAAAGATAGATAACAAGTTTTGTTATTGTCTATATACACAAAGACAAAAGAGGTAAATTCTTGTTTAAACAATATACAGAGCTGACAGGTAACTACATTCTAGCTAGGAGATGTATCGTATCGTATTCATTAAACTGTATTGATGTACGCCAATAACCTGTTTTTTAACATATAAATCAATTTACAATGCAATGAAACAAATCAACTTTCTGTTTTAAACATAATTATATCGCATAAAAATCAATTTACAATGCAGTGTATATAGCAAAACAAAAGGAAAATCATATACGGCAGATGAACTTTGTTCTTTGCATGGTCTATTACAGGTGAGGTGCCACTCGTCCGACCAGCTTACGGGGAAATCCTCCCTGATTCTGGTCTCACCGTATCTCTTCTCATCAACCTGGCTGGTAGTCTTTGGGAACAAGACCGCGCCATCGACTCTTACGCATACGTTTGCACCGACATTCTACCAATCATATCAAGGGCCTTCCCCGAGTTCCGGCAGTCAGAGAGTTACTGGAAGCCAATCTGCAACTCTATTGTCGAAGCAGCTGATGACTCTAATGGATTCGACGCGACTGGATTATGCTATGACCTTGAGCGCAGGTTGTCATCACTTCTCGGTCCTGTTGTGACCGAAGAGACATACCCAGGAGTGCCGTCTTATAATATGTCATCACAAGGGAATTGGACGTTTACGTATGAAACAATGGTGTATGTCAATCCGTTCGTACAAATCCTAATGAACGTCTCTCAAATCTACGGGATCGATATCACCAACATAAGCACTGTCTGCAACATAGCCAGTGACCTTCTGGAGCCTTCCCTGAGTGACCTCGTCCTGGACTTCGGCTCTCGGATACTCAGTTTCTTCCTTCCGCAGGCAAGTCCGATCTGTCAAGACGTCGATGCTTTCCTGACTGCTACCCTGACATCATTCGGAATTGATTCGACCTCACCCTACTATAAAATCATTCAGGATGCTATTGATATCGCGCCTCGACTCGTAGGATATAATAGCATACAAGCTCTCTGTCAACAAATTAATCAAGCACTTCAATACGAAGGTAGTTATGGTATTAAATAGACATAGCTTATGCCTCAGTCACATCTTTGCGTATTTTGCTCACGTATTGCTGCGTATTTATGGTAAGCCATTTTAACACTTATTCCTATTTCTTGATATCAAAAAATGAATTCTTGATATCAAGAATTATCATTGCTTTACAACAGAAAATCATTTCTACATATCAAGAAAGAGGAATAAATGTTAAAACGGCTAGCATATACATACGCAGCAATGCACAAGCTAAATACGCAAAGGTGTGACTGAGGCACTATCGATGTAGCAGCACAAAAAGACGCGTCCTGAACGCAAACTGCATAGTTGCTAAAAAAAAAAGTCATAATTTTACCACATCGTAAGTATACTGGAATTGGTAAATACATACCCGTTTCGATGAGGCGGATTTTAGTTATACTTTTATTCAGATATGTTAGAACAATACTAACTATTACGCATTTTTAGTTCCGGATGCATCGTTTAGTGCCCTATATTTCGCCAAACGCACCAATATACAGTGAGAACACATAATCATTTTGTTTGTTAATCCAGTAATGTGTAATGTTAGCTTTTTGAAAATTATTGCGGTGATGGTTTAGACCTGTAATAAGAAAAAAGAAAATAAAATAATAAGAAGAAGAAGAAGAAGAAGAAGAAGAGGAAGAAGAAGAAGAAGAAAAAGAAGAAGAAGAGGAGGAAGAGGAGGAGGAGGAGGAGGAGGTGGAGGAGGAGGAGGAGGAGGAGAAGGAAGAAGAAGACACAAATTCCATATATCTAGTAGATCCAACCGATGCTACATTGTTATCCAGGTAATCTAAATTTAAGACGAAGAAAAAAGTTAACCCGAAGTATTTTCTCTTTTATTGGCTCTCTTTATTCTCATTAGGAATCGATGACCCGGAGAGACTGGATTTTACAAGGGGTCTCATCTCAAATCTACTGTCTCTCACGACCGCTGTAGGTAAATGCGGAAACATATCCAATGACATCATCCATGACGTCATCGAACCTCTTATCAACATTGGATATCCTGGAGAGAGGGTTAACATCACTGATGATATGATCCATCAGTATACTGGATTCATGGGAGTGCAACCGATATGTAGGGCCTTGGCCTCCGCATTCAGAGGTTCGAAATCACCTATTTGCCATATATACGATTGGAAAGACTTTCGAAAAAATAAGCTTAGGGCACCAAAACTGTTTACTATTGTAATGACATTTATGCAAGTTTGTCTCCAGGACCCCAGGTTCTCGAAACCGCCATTAAACTAAGTTCATGGACAACCCAAAGAACCGCCAGTCATTTTCGTAATGTAATGTACATATCTTGTGCCTCGTTATAAATGATTTCATTTACCCGTTACGGATAATGATATTTCAATAGTCAGAATGCGATTCGCATACATTACGCGTTGTTTCGTAGGACGGTTGAATGAGTTATCAATTCATTTTTTTAATTTGAAATTT
>BEXV01001220.1:46260-60722 GCA_003118195.1 Hemicentrotus pulcherrimus
CACAGGTTCGAAACTGAGTCACGTCTTTCGGATGGTGACGTTTAAAGGTCGGTCCCCAGACGTAAATAATCAAACCTGATTGATACACGTCTGTAAAAACCCAATACACACACACACACACACGATTGTCCACATTGCCTGACGAAAACTAGCAGTTAGCAGTCGAAACGTCGCAACTCTCGTTTGCTCTCTTCGTGTGACAACTGATCAACTACCACTCTTACTATCTACCACGATGATCAACCTCTTCCGCTAAATATTCTTCGTCATAAATGATATTCCCGATATGTTTATTATTTTTATTAGGACATTTCAGTCAAAAACTGAGGGAAAAGACAAAACATGATTTCTAATTTTCCTCTGTTCCTTAAGAAACATGGTTATGAATATCTAATTTAGACATACATTATACCATTTAAATATTCTGACTTATTGATAATCATCAGACCGCCATCAGGACATTGGTTTCTTGGGAATAAAACAAATCTCTACAAATTGAAATTACTCGGAGGAAGCCTTACATCCAATGCCAATGGTGTAATCATGTTTCCAGTTATTGTCGTTAATGAAGCAGTGTTGATTTTTACAGTTCCTTTTTCGTTTTGTCTTCTTCATCTTTGACCACACAGAATGCCTATGACTCCAACATGGATCAACCGCTATAAGCCGCTGAATAAAAGCAGAGGTTTTCAGGATCCCGAAAATCCTCATTGGTTACCACGAAGGTTACCTTGCTTGCGGTGAAGATTTTAATTTGTCTTTCAACCTTGGTGTCTTGGTACCATCATAAAGTTGGTCTTATATTGATAAGGCTTAAATATGAATATGTTTTGTTATCAAAAACTAGCACAATTATGTGTTCATTTTTTTGTAAATGTAACCAGTGGCTTCCATGTGGAACAGATAAAGCCGGGGTAATAATCAATTTGGGCGCCTCGGAATATTTTTGTCTAGATAGACGGTGCTATAAAAATGCCTATTATTATTATTATTATTATTATTATTATAATTACAGCACTGCTCCATTGTCACTGGTGTTTATTTTGATTGGGTAGGAATCCCTTCTGACAAAGGTCATCAATTTTGACCACGGCTTTTCGATTCTATGGCTACTATTTTGTGAACATGTGAAGTAATAGCGTTATCAAAATTTACTACGTTTGCAGTCATGGATCCCATACAACCAGTTTAGAATGTACCGTTACATTCTGTAGCAATACAGTTGCATATAGTTTATTAGCAATATATTTTACTATTAAGATCTTTGAAAGACCTTAGTTATTGATCAATGGTAAATTCATGTTATTATTGTTGAAGTTCTTGTGAATATTGCCCATTTAAATGTAACAATTTCAGGATAATGATTTTTTTNGGGGGGGGTCGTCTATGATATTTTTAAATGGCATTGTCAAAAGAGTAGAAGAAACAATGGTCAATTTGAATGAGAGTAGAGATCAATTTAATTATTAATGTACATAATATTAATTTAACCCATGTTCTACTGCGTGTATATGGTGTGATAAACTTTAATGTGGTTTATATGCCACATGATTTTCGTTTTAATTATTATTTTAAGATTACTTATTTGAAGTATCCTGATTGTCTTAACTTAAGCAAATATAATCTTGAAATACCTAGCCAAATACGGGCGATGATCTGAAATAATTATGGAGTGGACTTTAATACGACTTTTTTATATATATATATAAACCAAACGCTGTAATGTAAAGACGATGTAAATGTTTTGCCAGTGCATAGATAATAGTCGGTATCAATATTACGTTTTCATATTTATTATTTCTAATTACGAAAATAAATTAAGATCAAGGGGAAAGATAATTTGTGCAAGTATATCAATCAGGTGGTACTTGGTAGAGGATAGACTGAACTTTTTTTTGTGTGGTTCATCACAGTAATTTTAACACGGGCGCTGTACAATTTGTTTCAAAGATGTAAACGGTGTGGATAATCATGTAGGATATTTTCAAAGATTATAACTCATGGATATAAAAAAGCATGCGTAATTTACCAATAAACGAGAGGTATATATTTTAAATCTTTATAACAAAAATATTTTAATATATTTGATAATATATGTTTGATTGTAAATGTTTGATTGTGAGTTTTAAATTTGAATGCAGTGTTATAAATTATTGAGCTAAGTTAAATTTAGTTCCTTTTTTATTTCCTGAATCTTTTATCAGGTTAGAGTGTTTCTTTTTTTAAAATAATACATGCGACTTGACAATTTCGGAAGAATCATGGGGTTGTATCTTTTTCTTTATAGGCAAAATTAAGGATGGTAAAACAGAGGGAAGGGATAGTGAATAGGGAGAAAGACAGGCATAGTGAGGAAGACAGCGGGAGAGGGAGAAGGGAGAGAGGGACCAAGAGATAGAGAGACAGAGAGAGAGAGAGAGAGGGAGAGCCAGAAGGATACATGTTTATATATAAAGAGAAAGAGAGAGGGATAGAGAGAGAGAGAGAGAGAGACATATAGACGGAAGAGAAAGGCAGAGAAACAAAAGGGGGAGATGGATAGAGAGACAGAAAGACAGGAACAGAGTGAGAGAGAGACGAAGAGAAAGAGAGAGAGAGAGAGAGAGATGGAGAGAGGGAAGGGGGGGGGGTAAATTGCAGGAGGATATCTACATGAGAGTGACGAAATTTGCATGACGAAATCATATTTTGTGGGGAACTTATTACGTTCTAGAGGAAACAGTGACAGTTGTCTTGGATGACATTCTTTCGGAGACCATTAATAATAACGCTCTTTAATAATACCTGACTTCTCGTTGTATTCTATTGATTTATATTTCGATTAAAACAGACATGACTCAGAGAGCAAATTGCTTGAGTATATAGAGCAATTTTTTGGATACAATTTGGAAGGCCTAGAGTAAATCCTTCTTCGTTTGGGAAGTTATCAGGTTATTATTAAAGTGCTTTTATCGACAGCAATGTCGGACGATATTCCTTCGAATTATTTCCGTTTAATTAATCCCCCTTCTCTCTCTGTCTCTGTCTCTGTCTCTGTCTCTCCCCGGATCTAGTTTTTCTCCTTTTCTCTCCCTTTCACTTATTTGTATCTCTCTCCCTCTCTCTTTCTTTCTCATCATCCTACCCCTCCTCTTCTCATTCTGTCCACCAGTCTCCCTCCCTTTCTCCCCGGATCTCCTTTTTCTTCGGTTCTCTTCCTTTCGCTCATTTGTATCTCTCCCTCTCTCTTTCTCATAATCCTACTTCTCCTCTTCTCATTCTTTCCGCCAGTCTCCCTCCCTTTCTCCCCGGATCTCCTTTTTCTTCGGTCTCTTCCTTTCACCAACTTAATTTCTCTCTTAAATGTGAGTCAAAAAAAGTTTACACCTAGAAAATTACTAATTATTTTAAAAATCATCTATGAACAGTAATTTTTTGATCTCACGCGGTATATATATTTTTCTAATTAACTTGCTGTTTCTCTTCATGCCCCCTTTCGTCCCTTCTCCTTCTCCTGTTCTCTCTCTCTCTATATATTTCTCCCCAGATGTCCTTTTCTCTTTCTATCACTCACTTTCTCTCTCTCGTTATCTCTCCATTTTACTTATGTTTGTACCCCTCTCTTCCCCTCACTCTTCCTCTCTCAACCCCATTTCCTAACAATTATTCTTGCTTTCCTGTTTTCCCTCCTCAGTCTGCTTATTCTTTACTCAAGAAAATTAAACCGAGTACAAGTTTTTTTCCTGTTCTAGACCATAACATATATGCCTTTGTAAAAAACGACAAAAACAAAGTTAAACAAACATTTTTCTCTACAAAAGAAGAACAAAAATCGATACAAATTATTCTTTTTCCATTTTCTGAGTAACGTTCCATGAGTTGCTCAATAAGGCCTTTAAAAAGTGTTGCATGCACATTTTTTTCTTCTCAAAAAACAGTTTGAAAAAAAAAAAAATGATTTAAAAAGCAGAATATCCTCTTAGCAGTAGATGTAGAATTATTTGAGGCAGTTATATAGTATCAAACATAAATGCTATATTACCGATGCCATAAACCAAACCCATAACCTCGCTATTTACATGTAGTTTACAAATATACTCTTTAGTGATATAACAAAGGAACTAGGTTTCCCTTTTTTCTTGATATTTTTTGACCAACACCCAAAAAGCTATATGATAATCACTTTTGTTTTGCGTATCTCTTCTTTCTTCTTTGCCATTCTTCTTCCTCATCAGAGGACTAAGTAGTTATATACATGGTTTACATTCAAAGATACAATAATACAAATCAAACTTATCAGTAAAATCACAAAAGCATCATTATTGCGTATCCTTAATATCTCACATATCTTAGTTTTAATTATCAAGTTATTACGTTGAGTTTTAGTGTTTGTTTAAGCCTCGCTTCATTTAAGCCTCGCTTCATTTCATTTGGTTATCTATTCAAGTTGATATGATTGGCATAATCAATAGTAAATAATTACATAACGTGGATTCGAACATTCTAGATACAGTTAATAAAATGAATATAGAATTAAAGTGTTTATCACAGATAAGTACATTTAAACAAGTTAAAGTTTACACTTTAATATGCAGCCTATTCATATAAAAAGCAGCTCATATATTAATTAATGCAAAACATGATCAATACAAAGCAAAAATTAACAATGCATTTTAATATATGTATGTCATTAAAAAGCATTGCAATATACGTATTTATATATACAATAGATAATCATTCATGTATATGTATATAAGTATTCAACATATTTTGGTAAGGATAATATGCCTAAATTAAACAATATGCATAGAGAGAGAGAGAGAGAGAGAGAGAGAGAAAGCGCGAGAAAGAGAGGGTGGGTGGAGCAGAGAGAAAGGGAGGGAGAGATAGATAGGAGGATACAAAGAGAGAGAGAGAGAGAGAGAGAGAGAGAGAGAGAGAGAGAGAAGGCCGAGTGCAGAGTAAGGTACCGTTGACCTGAATTCCCTCGAAGTGCTGGAATCTGCATTATTAATTCACCTATGGAAAGTTGGATTGCGTGCGACGCTGTTCGTCTGTAAGCAATTCAAAAAAGGCAAAAATATACACATTAAATATTTCTTCTTGGTAACTCTTTGATTTTTTCTCTCAAATCTAAACAGTTATTGCTCATCGTTGAGAGATGAAAAGAGGTAAAACAAAAATGATGTATGGGGAGAGTGGAAGGAAAGAATACATACGGAGAGATAGAGAGACAGAAAGAGGGAGAGAGAGAGAGAGAGAGAGAAAGGGACAAACACACAGACAGGTAAACAGAGACAGACAGACAAACAAATATACACATGGAAGGAAATCAATGAAATATTTATATGTAAAATTAATTTGATAAAAATTTGTTCTGAACACTGTGAAATACTTTTGAAACAAAAGGGTGTTGATAGATAAGATGATACACAAATGAAGAGAAATATAACGTAAAACTAGGTAAGAATACAAGATGGGAGGAAGGAGGGAAGGAGAGGAGGAGGGGAAGAGGGGAAGAGGGGAGGCGGAGGAGGGGAGGAGGAGGAGGAGGAGGAGAGGGGGTGTCTGTAGAAATGACAGTCGAGGTTCCAGAATAAAAATAGGGGGGATAAAGGAGGCGGTCAGAGGGCTTCGGGTTTGTCCATTAATTGTCTACATCCACTTCGGTTCAACCTAAAAATAAAAAATAAAAACAAAAAAATATATATATATATTTTCAAAATCACTTTATACTTCGCCCTGGCTGAAGACACGACATGAAATAACAATTAAGAACCAATTCCAAGCTGAGCAAATGACAAGAGATGGACGATGGGGATAACTTTTGTATCAAAACATCTCAATTTAATCATAATTTATGGATATTTCTAGATCTTCATCTTGGTGGAGTAAGCACTAGATGTCTCACTTCCCTAGCCCTGCTATAACTGAAATCAGTACTACACTGCATGACTATGTATCGGTTCCAATCACTGTCCTCTAAAGAAGGTCAATAGGTCAAATAAAATCATAATATCCCCAGGGTTTCCGAGAAATTAACTGAAGGAAAATATTTGTAACCAATTAATAGTTCATATACATCATACATTACGTAATACATCATTAGGCCTTAACAAAAAAAAAAGATGTTGTATTGCCCTTTGCGACCGACCCCAAAATATTCAAATCTACGGTGGGCTTTGCGAAAGTTTTATTTTCACTGGTTTTTTTAAAGAAAAAATGTAATAAAGCATTCAAAACAGAGAAATTTCAGACCAAAGAGGGAGAAGGAAAAAAAAGAAAGAAAAAAGAAAGAAACAAAAAAGATTTCCGACCGATCGACGTATGTTTTGGCATAATGTGATAGCGCTAATGGAACTGCCCCAAGTTGATTTTTCTAAAATCTTTGTTCTCTTGTTAATATATTTCTTACCTCCCATTCCTGCCAGGATCCATACATCTTGCGATCAAGATGTGAGCGATCATACCCTGCATACACTCTATACACGTATCGTGGTGTGTTGTAGGTTCCGTTATCCTGAAAGAAACCGCCATTTTGCTTTCCTCGCTCCATGTTTCTGTTTTGAAAATAATATTAAAGCTAAACTTTAGTACTGGTAATGCGATTGCATTGTGAAAGAAAAGGTGTGGAAAGGATCAGAAACAGTTGATCATGTAGCATGAAAGTATTGGTGTGCACTGCAAGGGTCTGGAGTCATCAAAATCATAATAAATTTGACCGAGTCTTGGTAAAGTAACAAGCACTGTACACAGAAAGCTATATATGGGACAACACACATGGTGTCGGGGTTGGTACTACCTTGATTTCCTTGTCTTTCTATGCTCATTACTCAGCCAGTATACATTTTCTTCCAAAATTATTTGGCACATGTTTTTTATTTATAATCTTGAACATTCAGTGTAAGTTTCGTTTGATTCTGTGAAAATTAATTTTCTTGTTTTACCAGTACTGGAGTTTCTCTTTAAACTTAGTGGATGCTAACACGTGTAGTTATCTTTTTTTTTTTTTTAAATGAGGAGTATAAACTCGTCAAAAACATTACTTATTCGTGTGTGCACTTCAAACGGATATTAATAAAACGGACACCTCCATTTCAATTCAATCCAATGCCCAATTTGAACAGCGCCCTCTACTTATATTTCTAGAGTTCAAGGTGCCAACAAAATAGTAATTTCAAATGAAATAATAGTCCATAGGAAATCAACATAAACACATGAAAATAAATAAAATCTATTTCACTGTAAAAAAAGGAAAGGGCAATAAGCATTAAATGAGTCCCAAGTCTCGGGCTTTATTCGACTTGTTATGACATTCTGAGGAGAAATTCGAAAAAAGCCGAATAACTTACGCCCTCATCATCTGCTCTGCTTGAAGACGTCTCATGTTCTGGGCCATAATGAAACAGGAACACAACGCGACGAAGATGACTAAAAAAAAAACTGCACCTACGGTGATGCCGACAAGTGCCCCGACCGAGAGACCGCCCTCATCGGGATCTGCTGCATCAGGACCTGTGGAGATTTGGAAACGTTTTACTGTAATGTTAAATGTTTACAAATGTGGCAAATATTTTCTGGGAGCAATATATTCAAAAGAATTTACTTTAAGACTATCTAACATTAAACGCAATAATAAACAAACCTTATACAGTGTAGAAAGAGCTGATTGCGGCATGTCTAAGGTTCAGCCTGCTTGTTATTAAAGGGACGTGGTAACATTGTTCAGATGAGAGATAGTGGCGCTAAGGTAGTGACTTCAATGCTAGATGTACAATTAAAGATAATCTTTGACTGACTTTGACTGAAAACGGACCACTATTCATGGTACAAATTGGGAAACACTGATCTGATCGATTCCTTAATTTTCCCAACTATATTATCACAATTTGATTACATTTTAGGTAAATGGAAATCGTCAAAAAGCAATAGAATGGCTCTACATTCTATTCCAGACACTTAAGTGTTGACATATTTTTTTTTATAGCCAATTTAACGGTTGGAAAAATTCAAAAATGGTTGAGAGAATGTACTGTTAATCACTGTTAGAGAGTGTCATACATCGACTTTTTCAAAGAAAACCATATATATCTTCGTGGTTTGTTCAAGATTTTGTGCATGTCAGAGGGTTAGTACAGTATAAGGAACATTATATAAAACAATTAAGCAATATTTTTCATCAACCTTCAACAATGTCACCAAATCACTCCAATTATTATTACGTGTTTGGCGTCACCGGTGCCTAGGAAGGGTAATGAGAACTGAATCACTGTAACCCTCGGCTCCCAGATCTCCTCCCGGTATAACTGATTCGGGATGTGCAGGTGGACCACTAAACCGTTTTTTTTTTGTTGTTCAAAACACTATTTTATTCCCCACCAAGCAGCTTGGCGCAAGTAAGATCTGGCAGTCTTGTAAAGTTGGCAGAATAACTCTATCAAGAAAAATCATGAAACCCATGATTAAATATTCATACTTCGAACAATACAACTTTTGAAAAGTGGAATATTCTTTCTGACTCACTCTGTGCATTATATACTACAGGTAGACCATGAGATGTTAATAGTATTTGTTAGAACTGCATATTATAAGACTTTTAATAGACTTCGATGGAAGTTTTCTTGCAACCATATAAAGAAGATTGATATTAAACCAGTACCGCTAAGATCAACACACGTTAAACATCAAGCTAACATTCTGAAGGCAGCTACTATCTGAAGATCATAAGGGTGTACCAAGTTCTATAGTAAAAAAATAAAATGTGACCTGAAGGTTGTTTCACAAAGCTTTTTTTCAATGACAAATAAAAATTTTCAGTGACAAATCTGCTGCTAACCAATCAGAATCAAGGATTTCAGTAGCTTATAACAGAAACTGTCAGTTGTCACCAATGACAAGTTTTGTGAAACGGGTCCCTGAAAGCTTTCTACCTGTCGCGGTGCCTGGCAGAGACATGGAAGAAATGAAGAGGGAATCCGCACCAGCGGTAAGGGTCGTGGTGTCGGTAGAAGACACTATATTAGTGAGAACCTGTGCAAGTAAGTCAGCATCAGCTTGACTGGCAGCGAATACTTCCACCAATAAATCTCCGATCAGGCTGCCAGCATAAAACGTTGAAACACTGCAGTTTACACTTAAAAGAGATGACCCCACGTTGCTCATGACAAAGTTTTTCATCTGTTTGAAAAGACAATTATACATGTAGAATATTCAAATGAAAACATTTTTTTCTTCTAGTGAAAATACCTTTAACAGACACAAGATTTTAAAAAGGTACATTGATTTTCACATTTATTTAAAAACAAAGACACCAATATGTTTTGGACTTTGATTAACACACGACATGAGTAAATGAAAAAATTATTTTCTGGCATTTTGGGAGGTAAGGATTTATTGTAAAAGTTTGTATTGCTCATCTTCTAAATAACTGTCTTAAGTGAACACAATGAACATGAAAATAAAGAATTTTCTTCAGTTTTTCACTTTCTGTCTCCCTCTCTCTCTCTTCGATAACAAACCATGTCCAATATTTGAAATATGAAAACTGAAACCCCATAGTCATACAACATTCAACTTGAAGGACAATTCAAAAGTATAAACAGTGTCCCTTTGCAAATGAATTGATGTTAAAACATAAAAAATGCGAAGTTTCTTACCCCATCGCAGAACAACATCTGACGTTGCAGGAAGAGAGCGGAATTAACATTAGTTAGTTCAGAAGTGAAGTCAAGTTGTACACCGTTCAGGCTCTCACCAGTGACAATAATGTTGACTATACTTCCAAACGGCTCTGTTCAAAAGAAAACATACATTTTGTGTAAAAGTATGATGATAGCTACTTCGGTACACTGCGAAAAGGTTGGGCAATATCTTTCCAACTCTTTGCCCAACGTTGTGCCAATAGTCATCCCAACAATCTTTGCCCAGTGGTATTGGTAAACGTAAGTACTCAACTTAACACGTGCATTATTTTTTTTCGGACTTTGCCCAGCAGCTTGTCAAGATTGTCCCAACAAGTGGGCTACTGTGGTCAGGCAGTTGAAGGGTCATATCTTTGCTCAAACTTTGGTCAAATAGTGCCCAACAAAAGGATTACCAACGTAAATTTACCCATATTTTTTACACAGTGCAGAAGAGCATTTTGTGTATTAAAGACTTGCTCATCTAGCAATGACCACTGACAAAGGAGGCAACGTTCGTTCAGTCGAACTAAGTTTGATTGGTAATCTCTATACATTTCTTAGTCACCAAGCGGCGTCTAGGATAACCTAGAGTACCCCATTAACAAGATATGATCTAGCGGTTTCCTACCTATCGTGGCGCCTGTTATAGACAGGGAAGACACAGAGAGTGAATCGTCACCAACAGTGAGGGCGGTATTGTCGGTAGCAGTCACTAGGTTTGTGACATCCTGAGCAAGTTGGTCAGCATCAGCTTGACTGGCAGCGAATACTTCCACCGATAAATCTCCAATCAGGCTGCCAGCACGAAACGCTGAAACCATGCAGTTCACACTTAAAAGAGATGATCCCACGTTGCTCATGACAAAGTTTTTCATCTGTTTGAAAAGACAATTATACATGTAGAATATTCAAATGAAAACCTTTTTTCCTTCTTGTGAAGATACCTTTAACAGACACAAGATTTAAAAAAGGTACCTTGATTAAAACATTTCTTTAATACAAAGACACCAATATGTGTTGGACTTTGATTAACACACAACATGAGTATATGAAAGAAATATTCTCTGGCTTTTTGGGAGGTAAGGATTTATTATAAACTTTTGTGTTGCTCATCTTCTAAATCAATGTTCATTGCTGAAAAATATTGACGAAGTGCGCAATATGTTGGGCAAGCAGAATATCCAAATATTGTGCTTATGTGAAACAAGGTTAGACTCTTCTGTGTCTGATAGTGAGATTGATGTTGAAGGATTTAGAGCTATTAGAACAGATAGAAACCGAAATGGAGGTGGAATTTTGATATACATTAAAAAAAAAAATTTTTGTTCAACATAAAACATGATTTGACTCTTGACGGTTTGGAATTAATGTGTGTTGAGATATGTATCCATAAACAAAAACCCTTTCTTATTGTGTATTGGTATCGACCACCAAACTCACAGAGTGTAGTGTTTGACTTGCTTGATAGCGTACTTCAGCTTATAGAATCACTGTCTAAACATTTCATTCTCTTGGAAGATCTAAATTGTGATATTGTTAAACAGCCTCCCTCTTACCAAACAAAGCGATTGTTGAGCTTGGTAGAAAAATATGATTTAAAACAACTTGTTGAAAAACCGACGAGAATATCACAAAACATCTGCCACTCTGATTGATGTTCTTTACTCCTCAAATCATAAAAAAGATCACTTTTTGTGATGTCGTTCCATTAGGCACGAGCGATCACTACATGATAATCTGCTCCTTGGGAAAGCAAAAATCCCCCACTGTTTGTCACAAGTTTGTTTATTCAAGAAATCTGAAGAAAATGAATTTAAGTGATTTTTCAAATGATTTGAGCAATGAATGTTGGCAAAACGTCCTTTTAGAAACTGATGCTAATAGTGCCTATGAAATATGGTGTAGACAATTTTGTTCCGTACTGGATAAAGATGCCCCTCTTAGAAAAAAAAAGAGTGCGACAAAAAGAAACACCATGGATAAATAACGACATATTGAATACAATAGGGGAAAGAAATAAAACGAAAAACGTGCTAAATTTTCAAAATCAGACGAAGACTGGAAATCGTATCGAAAACTGAGAAATAGTGTGACCGATATGATAAGAAAGGCAAAAAGGTCATATCTCTCTGAAAGTATCTTAAATAACAAGGGAAATTGTGCTGCGAAGTGGAAATCTTTACGATGTATGCTGCCAAATAAAAAGAATATGAAAGTAATTTAAAAGTTGTCCATAAATGGTGAAGATATTTTTGGATTTAAAAGTACTATGTCCCATTTGCAGGCCAAAAAAAAAATGAAAAAGATAAATTCCAACTGCATTTGAAAGATAATACTAATTTAGAACTTCCCTAAAAAAGTTGGGGCTTGAAAATGTCTTCAAGTGGGAGAATAACGACTATTAGTTATCAAATCGACTTTAGGGCTATAGAGCCCAAAAGTAATAGTCTTGATTTTCAGACAATTGTACCGAATGGTCATACCTTTTATGCTGCGGAAAGATTCAATCAGTTTGATCTTGGCCATCACAAGAAGTGGGTTATTGATGCACACGAATGCTCATGCACCCTTTACAACTCTTTTCATGTATGTTATTAGCAAAGAAGAAGAAAAAAGCCAGTCACTCACTCAATCGTGTCTGACAGTGAATTCTAGCAAGTAAACGGGTTTCCTTGCATAATTTGAATTCGAGGACACTGCTAACGTTTATATTTCACAGATAGGACATACATGACATATTCATAATTCCTGCAAAGTTTTACAGTATTTGAGGTTGGCTGCAAAAGGGACATAGTACCTTTACGGAAATTGCTACACGCTTAAATAATACTTTGTTGACATGGCAGCAATTCGTAAACAAAAGTTTACCTTTGGTGATGATTTCGAGCAATATCTGATCAAAGATACAAATTACCTCAGAAAGAGCCCTCTCTATTCAGCCTCAAAACTTTTCAATAACCTACCGGCAAACATCCGATTAGGAAATAGCCTGGGAACATTCGCACGTCTTATATCCCTCTCTTAAATGATACACCCCTCCATCGTTTCTGTTATCCAAGTAATTTTTAATTCATTTTGTTTGTTTTCATCTTATTATGTTGTTATGATTATTTGTATGATTTCTTTTCTATATGTTATTTTGTATTCGTTTACTTATTGTGTTCAACTGTTGTTCACGGCCTTGCTGAAAAGCAACTTCTAGCTGATAGCAATCTTTTTAACCGTGATTAAATAAATAAAATACAAAAAAAAAAAAATAAAAATACAATGAACATGAAAATAAAGAATTTTCTTCATTTTTGCACTTTTTTTTCTCCCCCTCTCTCTCTCTTCGATAACGAACCATGTCCAATATTTGAAATATGAAAACTGAAACCCCATAGTCGTACAACATTCAACTTGAAGGACAATTCAAAAGTAAAAACAGTGTCCCTTTGCAAATGAATTGATGTTAAAACATAAAAACGCGAAGTTTCTTACCCCATCGCAGAACAACATCTGACGTTGAAGGAAGAGAGCGGACTCCTTATTGGTTAGTTCAGAAGTGAAGTTAAGTTGTACACCGTTCAGGCTCTCACCAGTAACAGTAATGTTGACTATACTTCCAAACGGCTCTGTTCAAAAGAAAACATACATTTCGTGTAAAAGTATGATGATAGCTACTTCGGTACACTGCGAAAAGGTTGGGCAATATCTTTCCAAAACTTTGCCCAACGTTGTGCCAATAGTCATCCCAACAATCTTTGCCCAGTGGTATTGGTAAACGTAAGTACTCAACTTAACACGTTCATTATTTTTTGTCGGACTTTGCCCAGCAGCTTGTCAAGATTGTCCCAACAAGTGGGCTACTGTGGTCAGGCAGTTGAAGGGTCATATCGTTGCTCAAATTTTGGTCAAATAGTGCCCAACAAAAGGATTACCAACGTAAATTTACCCATTTTTTTACACATCATACATTTTATACATTCCTTAGTCACCAATTCAAGGCGTCTAGGATAACCTAGAGTACCCCATTAACATTATGATCTAGCGGGTTCTTACCTATCGTGGCGCCTGTTATAGACAGGGAAGACACAGAGAGTGAATCCTCACCAACAGTGAGGGCGGTATTGTCGGTAGCAGTCACTAGGTTAGTGACATTCTGAGCAAGTTGGTCAGCATCAGCTTGACTGGCAGCGAATAATTCCACCGATAAATCTCCAATCAGGCTGCCAGCACGAAACGCTGAAACCATGCAGTTCACACTTAAAAGAGATGATCCCACGTTGCTCATGACAAAGTTTTTCATCTGTTTGAAAAGACAATTATACATGTAGAATATTCAAATGAAAACCTTTTTTCCTTCTTGTGAAGATACCTTTAACAGACACAAGATTTAAAAAAGGTACCTTGATTAAAACATTTCTTTAATACAAAGACACCAATATGTGTTGGACTTTGATTAACACACAACATGAGTATATGAAAGAAATATTCTCTGGCTTTTTGGGAGGTAAGGATTTATTATAAACTTTTGTGTTGCTCATCTTCTAAATCAATGTTCATTGCTGAAAAATATTGACGAAGTGCGCAATATGTTGGGCAAGCAGAATATCCAAATATTGTGCTTATGTGAAACAAGGTTAGACTCTTCTGTGTCTGATAGTGAGATTGATGTTGAAGGATTTAGAGCTATTAGAACAGATAGAAACCGAAATGGAGGTGGAATTTTGATATACATTAAAAAAAAAAATTTTTGTTCAACATAAAACATGATTTGACTCTTGACGGTTTGGAATTAATGTGTGTTGAGATATGTAT
>BEXV01001220.1:62195-72871 GCA_003118195.1 Hemicentrotus pulcherrimus
GGTGGGGGGTCGCTTGGAACACGCATATGCGTACCCTAAATAACATAAGTGTGGGGGGAGGGGGGGGGCGGGTACCCAACATGTACCTATGGAATGCTATCCAGCCACGCGCCATTTATCATGTTTGTAGGCGTCCATAACCTTGTCAAACTCAAAGAACTTTTACACAGCTATACACCTGGGCGAAGTGGAGTGATGGAGAAAAAATGCCTTGCTTAAAGATATGGCAAACGATGTAATATCTAAATCGAGTACTACAGGGCTTAGTGAGAACTATATAACATATTCGAGCAACACTTATAGTAGGACGCCTCCAAAAGATGGACAGATATGAACTGAAGGTTTCCTACCTATCGTGGCGACCGTCAGTGACAGGGAAGACACAGAGAGTGACTCAGCGCCAGCAGTGAGGGCGGTACTGTTGGTAGCAGATGCTAGGTTAGTGACATCTTGAGCAAGGGAGTCAGCATTAGTTTGACTAATAGCGAATAATTCAATCCATAAATCTGCAATCAGGCTGCCAGCACGAAACGACGAAACACCACAGTTCATGCTTAGAAGAGATGACCCTACGTTGTTCATGACAAAGTTTTTCATCTGTTTTGGAAAGATAATGAATATTTTTTTTATAAAATCAAATATTTCCATGCCAAATTGAATCTTCCAGAGATAAACCAAAAGGAAAAACAAAGGGGCAAACTTGATACATCTATTTTGTTTAATTACAAAACGTACTTGCTTATCATCCCCGTTAGATTTTAGACCTCACTTAAAACAAGACAATACAACGAAGGAGTTATTCTCGCAGCTGAACAAAGGCAGTACACACAAATGAAACACAAAAATAAGCAGCCCCATACTGACTCAAAAATATTCCTGAAGGTTTTGCATTCCTCTTCTTCCTTTTGGCAGTGTTAAGGATCGACGCTAGTTGAGAATTGCAGTACTCAATGTCGGCTCCATATCATTTTTTTTTTCGGTCAAGATCCATCCATGATCGATAAATGACATGAAGATTGCAAGAGTCTACCATAAATGCACCTAAGTTGGATAATCTTTAAAGTTTAGACTACATATCGTTTGGAAAAAAAAAATTCATATTGTAATAGAATACGAGACAAGGAGGCGAGTTGGCTCTGTCGGTATTAAGCGTCTGTCTGTCGAAAAACAGATCCAGGGGTCGAATCCCACCCAGGCGAATGACTGAAGCCTGCGTTGTGTGTTAACATGCCCCTCCCCTTGTTCATAGACGCATGCTTTGTTAAGTGGAAAACACACCGTCCCTCGAATATGACGTTAAATTAAGGCCCAGTATAGAGAAGAGTCACTTCCTTTGCACTTTAAGAACCCACTGCATTATTCGTATAAGAGTAGGGGGAAACCCCGGTATAGTGGCCCACCTGCAAACACCCCAATATAATACGATAAGCTCTGTAAAGAGGTCTGTACTCAAAATGGGAGAAGACGATGCTTACCCCATCGCAGAACAACATCTGACGTTGAAGGAAGAGAGCGGACTCCTTATTGGTTAGTTCAGAAGTGAAGTTAAGTTGTACACCGTTCAGGCTCTCACCAGTAACAGTAATGTTGACAATACTCCCAACAGGCTCTGTGCCAAAGACATATAGGCCCGAATTCACAAAGGACGTTTGTCGACTGTAAACCTAGGTTTATGTATGTCATAATTATCACGCGTTTGGTCGCGTTTCAGACCAAGATTTGTCTGACCCTTGGTCTGAAACGCATCGACACGCATCATTTGACGCACATAAACCTAGTTTTGTCGACAAACCTCCTTTGTAAATTGTGGCCATAACGTTTGTATGAATATTATTACGAATCTTATGATTAATAATACAAAGAATAATTATAGTAATCTTGCAAACGCATCGCTGCTGATAGCTTGTGAATGAGAGATCAATTAAACCACCAATTATTGGACAACTTTAGCTTTATTGTGTTGATGCGAGTTGCCGGGGACGATTATTTCATAATAATTATCTATTCCCCAACATCATGGGCATTTCGGGGACCTGTACAAAGAGCTAACCGTCTCGTCAATTCATTTTGTACATCTCTTCGTAATGATATATGAATAGCTACATTTTCATAGCGATGAATGCTATCATTCAGGGGGTGTTTCATAAAGATCCTAAAGTTGAACAGATCTCTAATAAAATTGGACTTAACAATTATGGAAAGCCGTTAGTATCTTTGAAAATATTTTGTAAAAGTTATTTTAAAAGGCATAAAATATTTATTCAAATCATTCATATTTTCTATTATCATGGGAGATTTCATGTTCTTGATGCGGAATTCATGAAAAGTCTAAAATATTTGAATTTTTGCTTTTGGATATATCATATTTTAAGGCTACAAATGGCTCTATATAATTTTTAAAGTTCATCTTAGAGTTAAGTTTGAGTTAGAATCTACGTAAAACACCCCCCCCCCCCCGATCACTCTTCAATACTCATTATCTCCATCGTACTTCAGGTGTCACTCAGAAAATAGTGTGAATCCTCTAACAATCAACACATGACTAAACTATTTTGATTAAACGTAATATAAAGTTTTTGGAAATTTTGAAAAATAGGTGGATAGTGATTCTTTATAATTTTGATATATTTAGATGCCCATGTGGAAGCACTAAGAAAATTAGCCCCCAAAACACTTCTGCTTTTGAGAAAAATTGGAAATAAAAATTTACCGGTGCTCCCGGTAAATGTTGATAAATTTCAAATAGCGCCTACGGCCGTACAATGGTAGCCGCGACCATGAAAATCTCCGAATAAGTAGCTGTGATATATAATTTTCACACGGAATTAGCTAATCGGACGATTTTTTAGTCTCGAAACATTTGTATAGCTTAATTAATATCTTGACCTTCTGAGGGAGCTATACAACAAATAAAGTTTATCATTTACAATTTCATAACTTTAGACTTGATTTCGATCAAGACAACGATCACTTAAATATGGTAGGATCGTATATGCTTCCAATTTGTTCATTTGAACCTAATTCATGACTCCATTCCAAAACTTTGTATAACCTTTAATAAACGAATAATGGGATTGGCGATTGATTATATCTTGCTTTTATGTTGAAAAATAGATAGCGAAGAGAATATGGGCCGTTGGGAATTACATCTTACGCGTAATGATGTAGCTAGCCAGCTGAAATTGGGTGGTATTCTGAAGAAGCAACAAGTTCTGTAGGTCAAATGGTGTATAGGTTAAGAACAAACGGTATCAAACGAGGGCAAGGGCCTTTTCTCTACAGGGTTTTTACAAGTTACCAATATGTGACAACCAATGTTGACAATGAAAAAATAATCATGATGATTGTTTACCAGCTACTGCAAGCCCAGAGGCTGACAGTGTCTCCCCATTCGCGGAGAGGGTCAGGTTACCGCTTCCGGCGAGGTTGACCACATTTTTAGCTAGAGAATCGGCGACTTCTTGAGTGGTGGCTTGTACCTCGACCTGCAAGTCAGCCACAACGCTTCCTGGTCTAAACTCCAAGACCTTACATTCTACCCTCTGGAGATCAGGTCCCAACTCAGATGCGATATGGTTCGTAGTCTGCGAAGAAGAGATGAACGGCTATTTTTTTTAAATAATAATTCGAAAAAAAAAAAACAATTTCGTAAAGATTTTTCAAGAAATGAACTAAGGGCATGAACTGACTAAACCCTACTGTATTGCTCGGATTATGCCATTGTCATATTTGCACTTTCCAAGTGATAACCCACAAGGCTATTGTAATTGTATAAGATTGATTCTCGAAAGTCTATGCAATCGTGTTTGAAGTTACAGTGTACACAGGCAAAAGAAGATGAAAGCGAGCACCGTATGCTCCATGTTTAACAATTTCATCCAGTTAAAATGAAGTTGTTCTTGAAAAATTCGTTCTACAACATTCAGGGTGACCTTCCTGCTATAAGTATATATATGTATGTATATATATATATATATATATACATATATATGTGTGTGTGTGTGTGTGTGTGTGTGTATGTGTGTTTTGTATGCATGGGTATAATAAAACATGTATGTATATCATGTATAGGCCTATGTTCTATAAATGCATATATGTAACGAGGTATATATATTTATGTATATGAAGTCAATATTTCAATATTACACCTTTCAACATCATGCTGTTTATGCATGCCATAGACTCCATAGCTACTATGTTGCAGTCCATTTCATTTCCACTCTTCTTGTCTCTTTCTCCAAGCTATCTATCCTCCTCTCCTCTTTGCCTATCCCTTCGTTCATTTCTTCCTTTCTTCTATCTATAATGTACATGATGTATATGTGTAGTCGGGAGTACCCATTGCAAGCTCTGCTTTGGGTTTCACACCTTCTTACTTGTAATACAAGTTTGTTAATTTTTTGAACAGATGTCAAATATGTTTGTCAAATTAAATGGAAGAAAATACATGTTAATTTGAATTGAATTGAATGATAGTTTTGAGGTTTCTCGAACAAATACATTTTTGGTTAGATAAAATGTTGAAGGTTCAGCCCATATTAGCTCTCCACGAAGTGTTCTTTTCGTGTAAGCACATACAAACATAAAATAGAAAACGTGGTAGTTTTATTTTTGAAAATACTGTACCAACCAGATTTTATTATTTACCTCTGGGTAACGATCTTATTGGGATTTTGTTTCAACGTCACAAAACGAAAGACTCTTATAGAGTTTCGAATCGGAGTCTGACAGCAGGTTAGGGTCGGTTTGCAGGCCACTACAGAGTGGTGCCCACTGCAGATTGCACACATATCGTCACATTTCACTTACCCCTTTACAGAAGAGTGTCTGCAGCTCCTGAAAGCGTGCAGACCCTCTGTCAGCTAGGTCAGGTGTATACTCTAGGGCTTGGCCGTTGATGGCTTCAACAGAGACTGTGACCATCAACGTACTCCCAGGGTCCGCTGTGGAGCAAAGTTGGAGGAGGGTATTTAGATCATGTTCCAAGGGATGATTTATTTTAATAAAAGATGAAAATAAATGGACAATGAATGAAGAAAATTCTCAATTTGACACACTACACCCCCCCCCCCTCCCCCGAAAAGACGCTAAATTTGTGATACATTGGAGAGCAAGCAGATACCGGCGCTGTACAATAAGTCATTGTAATAATAATCATCATAATCAAATCGAACATTATAGCTGTTCGAGGCGTGCCGCGGGAGTAATGTCCTTTGGCAAGACATTAATCTACATAAGCATCCACTGGGCTGGATACGTGTGCAATATAAATGTAGATATTTATTTCAGTACTATAATCATTTTTGTTATCCTGTTTTTTTTCCATCAGAGAATGACTCACTGGCGAATGCTTTCCCTGTGGCATTGCATATCCACTCTACACCCATGAATCCAGTGTAACGATAGATCACGTAATTGCTGATTGTTAACGGAAGGCCTTCTAAATTTACAAGACGAAAGATTGGTTCGATGATGTCATTGATGACGCCGTTGATTTTCATGGAACATATGCTACTGCTTGTGAAGACGTCAAAGATTTTCTCGATGATATTTCTGGCAAATGTTCGCCGCGCTGTGCCATCATCTATTGTGACAAAGAAAATCACAACCAAAATGAGATAAAGGTGACTTTACCAGCGCTAAACAATGGATGCTAATCCGTGATAAAATGGTAAAAAGATTGAAATACGTATTTTAATACTTTCTGGTGAAATGTTCTGATCGAAGAAATGCAATGTAAACTGCGTATTGTTTTTTTTTTTTTTTTTTTTTTTTTTGAGAACGTGTTATCTTTCGGCCAACATTGTATGTTCTTTCCATAGTATTTTAAAGTTTAAAATGCAACTTACATTTTCAAATAAATTTATAGTAGTCATCATACTTTACATGTTAATTTATACATGTAACAACTATGAATTTCATCTTCTCCTAGACAATACACTAATGATCCATTTGCTAAAAAACTTAAAAGGTGATATTTACACAGTTTTAACTTAGAGAGAGAAAAAAAAAACACACATACATTACAGCAAATTTAATACATTCCTTTTGTAGTTCAACACCTGATTTGCCAATTGATTAAATTAAGTGTTAATAGATTTCTTGTCATATTCTCATTGAAAAATATGTTCGAAATGAAAATAAAACTGAAAGTGATACCTTGAACAGCAAGTGCTTGGTTAAGAGCGGTACACAGGTCTTGCCTATTGTCATATCCAACCGCTTGTGCTCCAAATTCAAACGAACTCTGGAGGACTAGATACAAAGGGGCTGAGCTGTCTATCCCAAACATCTGAAGGAAAACATCCCAGTTCTGACAGAGTGGCGCTACTTGATTTAGGAAAGCACTCATCACCTCCGCACCAAACTCAGACAGCAGGTCAGGCAGGGGCGACCCCAGGAATTGAGCGGCGTTCGGATAGATAGTTGAAGGATCGTTGACGTCGATTCCGTACAGGTCTTTGAGAGTGTTCCCAAGGAGTTCAATTATGCCAAAGGGATCTCCCATGAATGGGTCTACCTGTCTGCGACGTCTGTCAGCTGTTACTCCAGATACCAAAGCGGTTATCGGCGCGATTATGTTATTATAAAATCCTGTCGCGTCGAAGGAACTCAGGTTCCTGGCAGCTTCATATACCTGAAGACATACCGGTTGTAAGTACTGGGAAAATACAACAACATCAGGTACCATGGACTCAAGGTCAGGTAGGACGTCGTTACATACGAAGGCCAGTGAGTCGATGAGTCTGTCCTGGCGCCATATCCCTCCAGCGGCATCGATGAAGAACCCAACGGTCAGGCTGGTTCCAGGAATGAGCTGAACCGGGAGTGCCGCTGGGAGTTGTGCCACAGCTGGGATGAGACATAAAAAAGGGTAATTGCAATGTGAATAAATATATGTTTATCTAGTGCCCGTAGGTATAAGGCTATAATCGTAATAACGTAATCCCTCGGAGAATACCTTTAATAAGCCGTCGGTTCCCTGGCTGCTTAATAACAAGCACATACACGTTTTCTTAGCAGTCGGGTGAAGACAAAAATATCATTCTTTATCACGAGTAACAAAAACTATCTAGCAAATACTGCAACGTGCTTGTTACGCATGACTCATGGTATTTTCAGTTTTCGGAATGATTTTATGCTAATTTCAGTACCAACCATAATTACAAAAACGTTCGGGTTATGTATAATGAATTTGCGGTGTTTCATTTTACAGTAATTTACACTTTCACTACTTCCCACTATTTTAGGAAATCTTAAAATTATCTTTGTAAACAGGGTAATAAAGGGGGGGGGGGGGTCAATGTCGCTATGCATAAGGTCCGCAATTCAGAAGGACAGCTGTACACATTTTTATTAAAGGGTCATCCCTCTTCTACATTAATGAATAGCGGTCCAGACCTATTATGGGAAGTTCCAAGTAATGAAAAACGGTCCTTATGAATGATTGTCCTTATGAATAGCGACCACACCTCAATAAAGCTTACTAGTGAAAGCGAGTTCGACGTTAGTACAGAGATCTGTAACTCCGTGAAATCCGGTAGTCTGATAGATGGTGCCATCGATAAGTTGGAAGGCATCTGCCGCCTCCAACTGCAGGATCGGGTTGATAATGCCGTTGATTGTGTAGTTCGCTAACTTGGTACATCTGATCGCATCATCGGGGATAGTTAATATGCTGGTGATCGCATTAATTGAGAATGTTCCATTCCCTACGATATAACATAATCGAGAGAGAGAGAGAGAGAGAGAGAAATGGGAGAAGGGGGATGATCAGAGAAAGAGAGAGAGAGAGAGAGAGAGGGAGAGAGGGAGGGATAGAGAGAGAGGGGATAGGGGATGAGCAGAGAGAGAGAGAGAGAGAGAGACGAGTGGGTGAGGGGAAGAGAAGAGTGATGATCGAAGATGAGTATGACGAACTTTATCGAACTTTATTTGACTTTGATGAAATCAAATGCGAAATTATGACATTTATAAGACAAAGTAATAAAACAAAAAATTGAATGACATGAAACGAAATTGACTATGAGATTTGCAAAATTAGAAGTTGTTGGGACGAAATTGAATGAAAACAAGTATGAAATTGATTGAACACTTAGTGTTAAAATGTTATCCATGGTCGTTTAAATCGTAAGAGTATTCACTTCTCTCTCCCCCTATGCTTAATCCTTCTAACACAAGTTGGGAACATAACAACAAATGCTATCTTCATTATGAAGTTTGAAGAGGATGTTGAGGTTTAAATAAAAACACTTTATTTACAAGCTTCTGAATATCCAAATAACATTAAAGAGCACTTTGGTATAGCACTACTTGTAGCTGCTTGCGCCATCTATATAACAAGGCCCGCAGGAACATCATTATCAATAGGGACGTTTAGATTGAGTGGACGAGAACACGACGAACGCCGACTGATCATGCGTGTCAACGTACTCGACTGCCCATGTTGACTACAATTAGAAATCTTTTAGATTTCACTCGACGTGTACATGCATGCAGGAAGTATAAGCGTGCACGCGCGCGCACGCAGCATACCAATAACGTACTAGATTTAGGAAAATCAAGGTTGACGCATTCTCGATCGCCGACTGAGACGACCTGACGCATGCGCAGTGCCTTCAAATGACGTCACATGTTGCAGTCAAAGCTGTCGACGTGCAAATCTAAAAGTCCCTATTACTGATGTGGCTACACCTAGGCTAAAGTAAATACAATTTCAGTCAAGTGATCAGCATTCTCACACCTTTTCTACTTATTTTGCAAGGCAAGAGTCGGGAACAATTATATGGACTGATCAATAGCGAAGATGTACCAACCGCTACGAATGCTGAGTATTATTATTATCATTACATCGTGTTTTTTCGTGTGATATTGACCTATCCTAGATTTCAAGGTAAGGCAAGTAAAGTAAAGAAAACATCATATCTATAGTTTCATGTCGTGAAGTTTTAATAAGGATAACGGACACCACTTGTGTTCATATATAATGATAATACATACGATTTATAAGGCACCAAATCCACTTGACAGTCAAATTCTCAAGGCGCAGCTTGGGCAAAAGATGAAATAAGAACATGATACATTTATGAATGGAATAGGAAAGGCACAGACATGAAAGGTTATGGTCATTAATTATAAGCTAAATTAAACAGGTATTTCTTAATTTTTTTTAAAAAACTTCAGCATGCAGAGCTGCTATTCTTAATCCATTGAGGGAGAGTATTCCATAATGAAGGTCTAGCATAAGCGAGGGTTCGCTCCCCCACTTTATACTCCTAAATTAAGTTCACGCAGAGGTATTGATATCAACTTTTATTGTGTATTGTTACATTGTGGCATCAAAAAGACATATCCCACATACATATTTAGGAATTGCCACAATCGGGTCATTTACAGTGTGTCTCTACTCAAATCTTACATCCTGTAAAAAAACATCAATTCATTTGGGATAACTGATCCATCACATTTTCTGATCTTATCTTTTCTTTTATATATGTGGCATATACCGACATACATCATATGTTTAAGTAAGATGTATTTGAGGAAGACAACAATTGAATTATAATATTTAACTGCATTGATATTTTGAGGAAATGGAGAGGTCCACGGATCAGAAAAGCAGAGCTTCAGTTGGAAATTGTGGACCCCTCAGATAAAGTTGAAGGATTTAGAATTTATTTGGATTAAATTCTATGACATTTCTATCAAGGCTATTCTTTAAAAATTGGTCTGGATGTTTATTTAGATCTTTATTCAGACACGTTGTATATCGTTAATAAAAAGCATGCAAGGAAATATGGCATTTTATTTTAGACCATGATGAGAAGTACTATTTTGATTCGGAATCTGTCGTTGGGATAATAAATAAGCACGAAAATAAGGAATGTACTCTTGTCGAGCAAATAGTAACAACACAAAACAAACTAAAAACCCTTTAAAGATTACTAGAAGAAAAACAAACATCAAGAGGAAAAAGAAAAAAATATATATTTGTGATATCAGCTTTAGATCTTACAGTGCTTGTACCATGTTGAATTCTTTTTTCTTCTTTCAATTAAAATTATATACATGATCAGCTGGCTTATCAGAATTGGCCACATTGATGCAAATGGACTTGTCTGTAGTAGTTGCTGAAGAGGAGCATGTGACTCCAAAACAACGTGGGTACCTCTCCCAAGTTCATCTCTAACCACAAAGGCTCTTCAGGAATCAAGATAAAGAAGGAGTTTGTTACCCTCCTGATTTGGACTCCCGGTAGTCATACTATACATACTCAATGGATTGTAGAACTTATGCACACAACTAAACCAGTCATGAATGAGCAAATCAATCATGGTATTGACTGGTATTAGGGTAGGTTTCAGCGAGTTAATTCAATAATGAACTTTGTCTGAAAAGAACCTCACCGGTCCTCATAGTTCCACGCCTTAAGCTACCCCCATCACATTCGAGGGCTCGAATGAATTAAAATCCACACTTGATTAGTGATTACTAATGAATTTATCTGTTGACTAAGGTCATCTTTTTAAGATGGTTTTTGTTAAAGTGTGAGCTTTCAGTGGTTAAAAGGACGGATATTCCCATGTACAATGCAAGAGAGGTGTCTATCTTCATTTGAAAATCACGCTGACCGATATCTAGCTCAGTAGTGGGGATTGGGGGGGGGGGGGGGGGGG
>BEXV01001220.1:82884-97098 GCA_003118195.1 Hemicentrotus pulcherrimus
TAGAAGAAGTTATTGGTAGCGATGAAGAGGATACAGACTGAAGTATTATTAATTTGTATTTGGTTGCCTATAGTTACTGTAAGTTCTAAGTTGTAAGTAGTATCTACAAATTGTACATATACTTTGCATAAACAAACTAATTGCCACTAATGAACTTTAACCCCCCCCCCCTGCTCATTTTTGTCCTTTCCATATTTTGTTTATATCCCAGTATAATTCTATGTATTTTGACATCAAGATCATCGAGGCCTTTGTAAAACATGATGTTGCTGATACATAATTTCTAGTGTTTTAGTGCAGGGTCAATGACCTTTGGCCCTCAAAAAGGAAATTTCCCCCTCCTCCTCCCCCTCTCTTTTAGGAATAAATAATAACCCCCATTCCCGACACATTAAGTTGAAATTAGCCTTTTCGATTTGTTTGTGCTCATTTTTACACAATATCGTCATTTTCCTGTTAGTAATAGGACATTTTAGAGATAAAACGTATATTTTTTACCTTTGACCTCATTTTTGGAGGTCAGGATTTTATTCCAAGTGTCAGTAGTTATTCTATGTCATCTTCTTTCATAATCCTGTGCATTTTGACAGCAAAATCATCTATATACCTTATTTTGTTGCTAAAATACAATGTATAGTGTTTTAGTGCAAGGTCAATGACCTTTGACCCTCAGAAAGGAAATTTACCCCCCGCTCTGCTCTTGGAATAAATAATAACCCCATACCCCCATATCCGCCAAAATAAGTTGAAAATAGCCTCTTTGTTTTGTTTGTGCTCATTTGTATATGATATGGTAATTTTACTGGTATAAATATGAAATTTTAGAGATAAAATATTTTTTTGACCTTTGACCTCATTTTTGGAGGTCAAGATTTTATTCTAAGAGTCAGTAGTTATTCTATGTCATCTTCTTTCGTAATTCTGTGCATTTTGACACCAAGATCATCTATATACCATATTTTGTTGCTGAAATACAATTTTAAGTGATTTAGGCAGAGGTCATTGACCTTTGACCTCTAATGAAAAATTTTCCCCAACCCCCATACCTCCTCCCTTTTTTGGTGGTTGTCTATACCCATACCTACCCAAATCAGTTGAAATTAACTTCTTTTAAATTTTTTTCACAGATTGGCCCAATATTTGGTTAATTTAGGGTTACTAACTATATTATTATAATTAAATTAAATTTGAGGTGAATGTAAATCGTCACAAAGCAATGAATTGGCTCTTTAACTTACCAATCCAGACATTTAAGTGTTGAAAGATTTTTGAAAGTCTGTTTTAATACGTCTCATTTTCATGGAAAAAAAAGGTTGGGACAATTAAAAAATTGGTTGGGAGAATTTACTGTTAAGGAAGTCGCACATATAGACGCGACTTCAAAGAAAAACATAAATATCTTTGTGGTTCGATGATTTTTTTTCAGGATATTTTGCATATAAGAGGGTAAGTACGGTAGACAGGATATAATAACTAACATTTCAAACAAAGATTACACGGTTTTTTCGTCAGCCTTCAACAATGGTACTGAGTCACTTGAATATTGGCCTAAATTATTTCGAACTTTGGCCATTCTATGTACATGAGTATCGTTTGTCTGCTTTTATACTCACGAACTTTTACAAAGGATGGAATTTCCCTTGAATAGGCCCGTTCACACATCTCGATGCAAAGATCAATTTTTGTTTGCGACCGTTCACACAAATGTGTACTTGGTGCGAATTGGATCGCGACGCAAAGATTAATTTTGTTGGGGGCATTCACACACAGGGAGAATTCTCGCTCGACGGCAAGATCGTCCGAACTACGCATGCGTGAATATCTCGACGATGTATGCGCGCTTGGAATCCTGGGATTAAATAAATCGATTTGTTATTTTCAATACCATTCGCGTACACAGCGCCCGGCAAACTGTCGCGATTATTAGTGAAATCATTCTTCCACACACGCAAAAAAAAAACCCCGATGTTTGGAGGGCGATCCAAAATTTGATTTTTAAATCTCACTTTTTTATGTAGGTGTGAACGCTCCTATTGTCTTGTACTCGAAAAAAAAAAAAAAAAACCAGACAGTTGCCATTGCAATGTACGTGATGTATATAGACCAACTCCAAATGAGTATACATGTATATATCGTCGATATATCGAGCGCTTTTTCAACCCAGAACAATTAGGCCTCTTTTTACGACAAACCCATTCCACTCATTTACATGTTCTTCATCCAGAAATGTGAAGTACAAGAGTTTGAGAAAGAAAAAAATAATTACGAATATGTCACCTTTTGTTGAAAATTAAGTACGCAAATCACTATCCTTTACAATTATGAATAATGGTGAGAATAAAAGACTCTATTCTGTGATGTCATGTATATTTTAGATGTAATTGTTGTTGTTGGTAATAGTTTAATGACGTTCATTCAGTATTGAATATATACGCCATATCTTCAGTTTTATAAGAAAATCAGTTACACATAAGAAAACTGAGAATTAAGATTTGTAATGACATAATTAATTAGTCAGTAACGCAATTTATTAGGAGTCTCTGGATGGTTTGCAACTTCATGTTTCTACTTTTTTATACGTTTAATCTGGTCAGTCCGGTTTCGATTGCATGAAAAACTAGCTTTGCCCGTTTTTAGATGTATTTTATGAACACGTCATTAGGCCTTTTCGGTTTGCACGTCGACATAGTGGACTGCTACTTGTGACGTGAAATGAACTAGGGACTATGCTGAAGATAATTAGACCATGTAAATCATGTTTTCAATTGAGCTGAATAAAAGACGTATTGAGTTACCAAAGATGACAAGTGAAAATGCCATTTCTGCGTATTCAGAGCATTTCACTGTATTTCACCTTTGTTTCCCTTTTTTGTTAGAAATACTTCATAATTGTTACCATTAGTTGTCGACTAGCTTACTGCTAGTAGTAGTAGTAGTAGTAGTAGAAGTAGTAGTAATAATATAAATAGTAGTAATAGTAGTAGTAGTTGTGGTAGTATAGAAGAATAAGTAGTAGTAGTAATAATAAAAATGTTCCTTTGTGATGTACAGAATCCATAGCTGTATTTGATATTTTCTTGCAAACTTTAATTACATGGGGTCAGAGAGTGAGAGTGAGAGAGCAAATAGAGAGGAGGAGGGAAAGATTGTGAGAGAGAGGGAGAGAGGGGGAGAGGGGGAAGAGATAGAAAGAGAGAAGGAGAGAGAGAGAGAGAGAGAGAGAGAGAGAGAGCGAGTCGGGAGGGAGAGATATAGATAGATAAATGAAGATAGAGGAGAGAGAGGGGGAAGAGAAAGGAATATAGTTAGATATACGATTAATATTCACGAGTTAAATGGAATGACAGATACATTTACCCCTCCCCCAACAACAACAACAAAAGAGAGAGAGCGTGAAATAAAGAGAAGGGATAAAGAGCAACCAAAAGACAGAGAAGAGAATACTTAAGATGGAATTAGGAGAGACTGAAAAAGACTGGAAGAGACAGAGGGAAGTGACAGAGAATAATAGTCTCAATCACATTAGACCCGGTGAGATGCTTCACAACTTCAAAGTACTACACTGAAATTGTAGGATAAAAATCCTCTTAGAATAAAAATTATAATTAAAATTTGTATGTAAAGAACTGAATATTAATTTTTCCCCAAATATAACTCGTCAATTACAATACTCTGCCATGGCTCAAATCCATCTTCTGTGACAGACAGTCATGATAGGTATGCCTACTTATCATGTATTTATAGCAACGGGGTGAAAATCAATTGTTTTCAGCTTCAATTCTCTCGATTTTTATATTATATTATCATGTACCAAAACAGATATAAACCAATAATAAAATCAAATATATAAAATGGTTTGTTTTATTCAATCATCTCGCAGGCCGAAGGCTAGACTGTGTGACTTGTTTTATAATTTGATGAAAACATTAAAATACAATAAATACATGTAAAATCAAACATTACATGATATAGATTTAAAATTCGTTCAAGTTCATAGTAAATATATAAAGATATTTTATAAATATGAACTCGAGCGATGATCTCTTACAAGAGAATCATAGGAGGACAATTTTATTGAGTGACCGTTTTTTAAATTGGAAGTAAAGAGGCACAACATATCATGCTTTCAATACACAATCTACTGGGGATTTCTGCGTCAATTATCATTTCATATGGGGCTTAATCCAATTTCAAGAGGGAAAATATGTTGCTTTAGTCATTGGCTGTTATCAGCAAATCTAAAAGTATGCAGAAAATGACATAAGAAGGGTAAATAATATTAATAAAAGATATATATACATGCACATTTTATATTTGTATTTATTTATTCATTTGTAGCGTTATTTTTACTGGGTAGTATTGACAGTTACAAAACTGCTTTCTACATTGGGTCTGTTGGCCAAGACAAAATTATATGATGAAGGGTTGAAATAATAGACAGATCAAGTGCTAAGTTACATGTACAAAATAATGATTTAAGGCAAACTCCGTGAATAATCTATTAATAATTTTAGCTTTCTCTTTATCATGTTATTTGCTATAATGTTAAGTTAGTCATTTTAGCAGTTATAGGTGGTGAATATTTCTCTGTGTTGATTCCTTTTATGTGATTATATTTCTCGTAGTCCATGCTTTTACAGCGCAAAGAGAAATCTTTGTTTATTATCCGCTTTATTATTATTATTATCATTATTAATGTGCAGGCGAATTCAAAGATTTCCGTTGAAAATTACAACAACATAAAATAAATAAAAATAAAAATAAACAAAAACCAAAAGACAAACAAATAAACAACAGCAAAAAGGAAAAAAACAACACTTAAAATAAACCTTACCATAAAACTTAAAGGTAAAGACCAGTTATGGTCATGCGATTGCATTGTGAAAGAAACGTTGTGGAATCGATCAGAAAAGGTTGATCATCTAGCATCTAGCATCTGGCATCTGCAAGGTTCTGGAATCATCAAAATGATAAGAAATTTGGCCCATTCTTCGTAAAGTTACAAGTACTTTACACAGAAAGATGTATATGCGACTACCCTATATCTCTCACAGACCATGAGAGAAACAAATTTACCAAATATATGAATTAGTAGGCGGTTTCCCGGCAAATTTTTTATCATCATGTATTAGTCAAAACATATTCTTTCACATGATTGGTAATGAGAGCTTCCATTTCATTTTTTGAAATTGGGGCGTTTCCAATACTGGTCTTTACCTTTAAAACCAGAACGTAGACTGGTATCAGTTGAAACCAGTAGATTCAACTGGTGTTTAATATGGAAATTGAAACAACGCTAACTGAGACCAGTTGATTTTACCAGTTAGTTTACCAGTTCAATTACCAGTTGATTTACCAGTTGAATTTCCAGTTGAAACCAGTAGGCAACGTGTACCAGTTAGAACCAGTAAGTCATCTGGTACCAGTTGAAACCAGTAGATTTAACTGGTGTCAACTGGTACCAGTTGAAACCAGTAAATTCAACTGGTTTTTAATATGGAAATTGAAACAACGCTAACTGAGACCAGTTGATTTACCAGTTGAATTACCAGCTTATTTACCAGTTGAAACCAGTACGCAACTTTTTCAAATGATTATCCAGTAATCAATCAACTGATAAACAATAATCATTATTAACATCTGGGCACCAAATTTAACACATATACTAACTCTTGCAATTACCCCCATCACAATGATCCTTTGAAGTATATTACAGATGTGTATTATGTGATTTGACATATCATGTTTGTGCATATGTATACATAAATGTATACACTTTATTTTCTGGTTAGTAATTACATATATCAATATATCTAATTTTACGTCTTAAATTAGATGAAAAACATGATCAGACATTTGTATGGTGGCCCTGAAGGGACATCGCGAAAATACCGAATCGTGAATAATTGACGTTAAAGTTCACCATATTGTGAACCTAATATCGTCAACTTCATCGCAACTATTTTCTCCTGGCTTGTGCGCTACTGCACTATGACCAGGTGACTGAAGAATAGCCAAGATACAAGTTTCCGATAGTCATTATTTGGAAGTTAGGTCTAGACGGCTTTTATCGAACAGATGCGGTGCGGTGCGGCGCGGTTGGGTGAGCTCAACGCATCCTTTCGATAAAACCCCCCCCTCTTTTATCGAATGGTTGCGTTGAGCACACCGCATCTGTTCAATGAAAGCCGAAACGAGGAGAGTCACATGANAAAAAATCAGAAAGAAAAAAGAAACCACCTCAAAAGGGCCAACTGGACCTAAAAAGCAGTGAAGAATTTGTTAACAATTTGTTTGCTTGCTCGTCATATTTTTTTCTCGGAATGGACCTCCCTCCCTCTCCTTTAACTAAATCATGCATAGGCCCTACATGTAGATCCCTAGCTGGTTAAACGGGGAATCCCACCAATACAAGGAAGTTACGAACTTCCCCAAACATTGTAACACAATGCAACACAAATATTCACGTGTGAATGACTATTGATTTGTTATGTGTTGAATTTCCCCACTGAGAAAGAATAGCTGCTGTCATTCATTGCCCTACATAGTAATTGCACAACAAATTGTAGCCTTCGTGTATTGTTATTCATTCACTTATATTTTAACAGCAAAAGTCACTTTAGCCTTAACGGCTATTCTCCAGCAAGTCGACCACTCTCCTTGGAACCTTAAACTTACTATATAGTAGAACATGAATGGGTCAAATACAGGACAAACTTTTCAATAAATGCATTGATTGAAATAGGCTACAACTAAAATAACATTTTACTTATACTTGTTTGCAAAGAAGCTGGATATAATTCTTGATATTATCTGCAACGATGGATGCAGTTAAGAAGCGACCATCAAAGAAGAAGAATCGCCGAATCCGCAGTCAATTCGGACTTGGTCGAACGCAGGATTTATCTGATTCTTCTGACTCTGACTCTGAAAAAAACAAACGTATGAGAAGAACGTTGAAGGTAGCCGAGGAAGCCACATACAACGCTGTTTATGTACGTCCGAGTAGTTCTTTCTCCAAATCAATATTGAAGATACACGTCAATGAAACCGCTGCTGAAAATTAAACAGTACGAATGAATTCTCACTTTGTAGACGGTGATGCAGTTGAAGGAGAGGATTCTAATAAATCTGACATCATCGCTTCCGAGGAAGACTGTACAGATGACGTCATATTCGTTGAAAGAGCTGTAGCCGCAGACAACACTGCGTCAAGTCGGTATGCACAGCCCAGCAGTTCTTTCTCCAAATCAACATCGAAGCTACACGTAAATGAAACCGCTACTGAAAATTCAACAGCCCGAATGAATTCTCACTTTGTAGACGGTGATGTAGTTAAAGGAGAGGATTCTAATCAATTTGACATCATCACTTCCGAGGAAGACTGTACAGATGACGTCATATTCGTTGATAGAGTTGTAGCTACCGACAAGACTGTGTCAAGTCGGTATGAACAGCCGAGCAGTTCTTTCTCCAAATCAACATCGAAGCTACACGTAAATGAAACCGCTACTGAAAATTCAACAGCCCGAATGAATTCTCACTTTGTAGACGGTGATGCAGTTAAAGGAGAGGATTCTAATCAATCTGACATCATCACTTCCGAGGAAGACTGTACAGATGACGTCATATTCGTTGAAAGAGTTGCAGCCGCAGACTACACTGCGTCAAGTCGGTATGCACAGCCGAGCAGTTCTTTCTCCAAATCAACATCGAAGCTACACGTAAATGAAACCGCTACTGAAAATTCAACAGCCCGAATGAATTCTCACTTTGAAGACGGTGATGTAGTTAAAGGAGAGGATTCTAATCAATATGACATCATCACTTCCGAGGAAGACTGTACAGATGACGTCAAATTCGTTGATAGAGTTGTAGCTACCGACAAGACTGTGTCAAGTCGGTATGAACAGCCGAGCAGTTCTTTCTCCAAATCAACATCGAAGCTACACGTAAATGAAACCGCTACTGAAAATCCAACAGCCCAACGGTATCATCACCGTGTATACGTTGGAGCAGCAGAAGGAGAGGATTCCAATCATATCGACATCATCACCTCCGAAGAAGACTGTACAGATGCTGTTATATTCGTTTCTGAAGGTAAGGCCTAACTGATTTTAGGAGATAATATTGAAAAAGAGTTAAAATCATGTAATAAAAACACAGAATAAAAGCAAGAAACGCTTTTACATCAGACCTCGTAAAAATATGACGACACAGCCCAGGTCAGAATTCCAGTTGAAACCAGTAGGCAACTGGTACCAGTTAAAACCAGAACGTAGACTGGTACCAGTTGAAACCAGTAGATTCAACTGGTGTTTAATATGGAAATTGAAACAACGCTAACTGAGACCAGTTGATTTTACCAGTTAATTTACCAGTTCAATTACCAGTTGATTTACCAGTTGAATTTCCAGTTGAAACCAGTAGGCAACGTGTACCAGTTAGAACCAGTAAGTCAACTGGTACCAGTTGAAACCAGCAAATTCAACTGGTTTTTAAAATGGAAATTGAAACAACGCTAACTGAGACCAGTTGATTTACCAGTTGAATTACCAGCTGATTTTCCAGTTGAAACCAGTAGGCAACTTTTTCAAATGACTATCCAGTAATCAATCAACTGATAAACAATAATCATTATTAACATCTGGGCACCAAATTTAACACTTATACTAACTCTTGCAATTACCCCCATCACAATGATCATTTGAAGTACATTACATATGTGTATTATGTGATTTGAGATATCATGTTCGTGCATATGTATGCATAAGTGTATACACTTTATTTTCTGGTTAGTAATTACATATATCAATATATCTAATTTTACGTCTTAAATTAGATGAAAAACATGATCAGGCATTTGTATGGTGGCCCTGAAGGGACATCGCGAAAATACCGAATCGTGAATAATTGACGATAAAGTTCACTTAAATTGGCTTTTATCGAAAGGATGTGGTGAGATTACCACACCGCGTCGTACCGCACCGCATCTGTTCGATGAAAGCTGTCTAGACCTAACCTCCAAATAATGACTATCGGCAACTTGAATCTTGACTATTCTTCAGTCACATGGTCAGAGTACAGTAGCGCCCAGGCCAGGAGAAAATAGTTGCAATGAAGTTGACGATATTAGGTTCACGATATGGTGAACTTTATCGTCAATTATTCAAGATGGAATTGACCATATGGTGAATTTTATGGCCAATTTTTCACGATAAAATTGACGATATGGTGAACTTTATCGTCAATTATTCACGATTTAGCCTCTATATGGTGAACTTTATCGTCAATTATTCATTTCCGCGATGTCCCTTCAGGGCCACCATACATTTGTAATATATTTGTCAATAATTAACTAAGAAAATGTAAATCACAACAGTTATGTGCATTGTCACATTTGCTTGAAAGATCATTTTCTGTGAAAACATGCAAATCATGAATATTCATAAGATACATTGNCCCCCATCAACATAGTAATACAAGAGAGACCATTCTGTATTCATGACCATTTCATTTTATTTAATATATTTTCGATATACTTAATTGGCAACTATCACCTTTTGTCCCAAATCCTCATTTTAAATGACTGATGCGAAAGAAGGGTCGACGCAACCTTTCGAGAAAGCCCCCCCCCCCGCTTTTATCGAAAGGATGTGGTGAGCTTACCACACCGCGCCGCACCGCACCGCATCTGTTCGATGAAAGCCGTCTAGACCTAACCTCCAAATAATGACTATCGGCAACTTGTATCTTGAATATTCTTCAGTCACATGGTCAGAGTACAGTAGCGCCCAAGCCAGGAGAAAATAGTTGCAATGAAGTTGACGATATTAGGTTCACGATATGGTGAACTTTATCGTCAATTATTCAAGATGGGATTGACCATATGGTGGACTTTATCGTCAATTTTTCACGATGGAATTGACCATATGGTGAATTTTATGGCCAATTTTTCATGATGAAATTGACGATATGGTTAACTTTATCGTCAATTATTCACGATTTAGCCTATATATGGTGAACTTTATCGTCAATTATTCATTTCCGCGATGTCCCTTCAGGGCCACCATACATTTGTAATATATTTGTCAATAATTAACTAAGAAAATGTAAATCACAACATTTATGCGCATTGTCACATTTGCTTGAAAGATCATGATAATCATATTTTCTGTGAAAACATGCAAATCATGAATATTCATAAGATACATTGAACTGGTTTTTCAACTAGTAAATCAACTGGTATTCGAACTGGTTTTCAACTGGTAAATCAACTGGTAATTATATTCTACTGGTTTTCAAGTGGTAAATCAACTGGTAACCATCTACTGGTTTTCATCTGGTAAATCAACTGGTTCTCATCTAATGGTTTTCAACTGGTAATCATCTACTGGTTTTCAACTGGAATCAACTGGTAATCATCTACTAGTTTTCAACTGGTAAATCAACCGGTGACCATCAACTGGTTTTCAACTGGTATTATCAACTAGTAATCATACTGGTTTTCAACTTGTAAATCAACTGATAATCATCTACTGGTTTCAACTGGTAAATCAACTGGTAATATCAACTGGTCTCAGATGTCAACTGGTATTTCTACCGGTTTCCAAATTGTATCAACTGGTATCAACTGGTACCAGTTGAGACCAGTTGAGACCAATTCAAACCAGTTGATACCAGTTGGAAATCCTTACTGGTTTCAACTGGTATCAACTAGAATTTCGACCTGGGAGGTACCATCTTCGTTTGTAAATTTTAAGATAGGTTTAGGAGATATGAAAACCAGGGATAAAAGCAAAACATTATAACAACCAACATTACATTGTTATCAGCATTTTTGAACAAGACAGAACAGGGGGTGTTTCATAAAGAGTTCGTAAAATTACGCATAACTTTACGAACGCCTTGGATATGAAGTGCCAGAAAGGATGCCCAAAGTTCTATATGATATTTCCAATGACCTCAATTAAATTATGGCAAAAAATATAATTTGCATTAAAAATGGTTGTTATAATAAGAATGTTAATCTACATCTGCACAGTTCAACTCAATAAATAATAATCAATAATGATTGAGCATCCCATTTGGCTTGTCATATACAAGACGTTCGTAAAGTCATGCGTAACTTTACGAACAGCTTCATGAAACGCCCCCCTGGTATCACCTTCGTCTCTAAGCTTTGGGGAAGGTCAAGTCTCAACCGAGTTTGAGAGATGAAATTGCAATAGATCATGTTATGGAACAGGAGTTCAAAATCAAACAGATTAAAATAAATGATTTTCCTCCAGTACATTTTCCCTATGTATCTGCTTATCTCCCCTTTTAACGAAAGCCTTACATTCGTACTATATAAGTATAATCATGAATCAATATAGACAGTAGTATTGAATACAACTATATACCTTAACATTTCAGATATGGCTCAGGATATTGAATTAACCAGAGCACTTTGCGCTTCTGCGTCCTGCACACAATTTGGCACAGTATATCACAGAAATTACAACTGTGCTAGAGACCGACAGAGCTAGGCTTTACAATACGATACAATACAGTTCTACTACATGGCCCCATTCTTAGCTTTGCTTTTACTGTGGTCCTTCAAATTTAGCTGTTCATTTGCTTTGTATTGTTTACTTTTGAATTTTAATGGAAAATAAATGCATTAAATTGAAAATCGAAAAAGAAAGAAATTAGTATTATCGAGAAATTTCAATAAATTATGATCATTTTATTCGAGCACCTATCTTGCTATGTTTCATACCAGTTACTAATATATACATATCATAGTTATAAATATATATTGTAATTTCTTTGCCTTTTTAAATCCTCTTCTTGCTCATACATCCAGCACTGGAACAAATTGAGCTAAACACGGTGCAAACCCTACCGAAGAGCTTAAAAGAAATAGCAAGAACATGTTCTACGCCAAAAGTCTTCCCTCTTCCGAAATTTACGAAGAATGACATCATCGCGATCGAGAGAGAAACGAGAGGAAAACAAGACAATCCGAAATGGATGGAGTTTCGCACTGGATGTATTGAGGCGGAGAATTTCAAAGCTGTAGCTACGAGGAAAAACCAGGCTGTCCAAACGAATCCTGAACGGTGCGATGGAGCAACGAGGGGACTCGTCTATGATGTTATGAATTACACGAAAAAGCCTACCTCTCCCCGTAATGAAGCGGCAGACAAGGATATGATATGTATAGCAAAGCAAATATACATCAAATATCACAAACACCAATGCCACAGTCCTCTTGATGTCAGTGAATGTGGATTATATATTCATCCAGAAATGGTTTTCATCGGGGCTTCGCCAAGTGCTCAGGTAAGCTGCAAGAACTGTGGCGACGGTCTTCTTCAAATCAATTGTCCTAAAGTAAAAGGTTGGGCGAAACCAACGCATCAGAACACTGAATACCTTGTTAAAGCTAGAAGTGGTAAGGACGAGCTGAAGACGACCCACGCTGTCTACACTCAAATTCAGACACAGCTGGTTGTGACTGGACGACCCTGGTGTGATTTCTTTGGCATTACTAAAGCTGGTTATTTCCGACAGAGAGTAACGATAAGCGATATAAATATCTTGCAATAGCAGAAATTTGCAGCAAATGTCAAGGATTTCTTCCTCACACATGTAGTCACAGAACTAGTTTCAGGGGGCATTGCCCAAAGCATTCTCAATAGCAATCAGACGTATTCAACAAGTTACCACCGCCTTGTTTCTTCATCTGCGACGTGCTCAACGTTTGAGTGTGTGCCAAACAATAGATCGGACACATTCAGTTCAGTACAGCCGTCAGATCTGCCCAGAAGCACAAGCACAGCTGAGCCTCAGGAGGCTTCTGAGTGTACGTCGAATGATGAAGTACTACCTGACAGTCTGAGTGACAGAGCGAGACGATGTAGATCTACTGGTGAAGCTTTTTCGTTACCAAGGTACGATCAAGAAGATATCGACACAATCGAAGCAAAAACTAGAGGACAGAGTGACAATCCGTTGTGGTTTAAATATCGCATTGGTTGCATCAGCGCTTCGCGCATTAAGGACGTGATCTCATTGACAGGATCAAGACGTCGTGATCCAAACGTGCTTGTGAAAACAATAATGAAGTATACTGTTCTGAACCCAAAACACCCAAACCTCGTCTGGGGTCGGACCATGGAGCCAGTTGCAAGATACGTATACTTACAAGTTATGAAAAGCAAGGGCCACGAAGAGATTGAGGTTAAAGAATGTGGGATCTTTTTCCACCCACAGAAGACTTTCATCGGTGCATCCCCAGATGGTCTTGTAAGTTGTAAACCTGGTTGCAAGGCTTGCAAACGAGAGGATGATAGATATGGCATTTTAGAAATCAAATGTCCTGTAAGTCTAAAGCCCGGTGAGACACCGGGACCTCGTAATACTGGATACATTACAGAATCTGTAAGTAATCGCAATGTACTCAGCACCCAGCATACATACTATTATCAGGTTCAAACCCAACTAGCAGTTACTAGACTTCCTTGGTGTGATTTCTTCGTCTATAATCATTACGGTAAGAGCTTCATCCAAAGAATTAGACCACGTACCCAACAATGGAATTTCCATGCGATCCAAGCGGAGCATTTCTTCCGGAAGTACATCGTTCCTGAGCTCGTACACAGAAAGCTCCAAAACCAGATGGCCAGAGCTCCTGTCGGTCATGACTCTCCCGAAAGGTTCGAGTAGCTTCATAAATATTGCCATAATTAGAAACACTACATAAAGTGACATTCTTGCACGAAAATAAAATGTTTTCCCCTATTTTTCGTTGTGCCTTGTATTTAGAGCCGCATGCTCTAAGCTTTTGTTATTAGTAAATTTTGGGTAATTGTTCTGGTTCCAAATTTCCCAATAACTTTACATAATTTTGGTTAATCAAAGTGTGAAAATGAAATGAAGTAATTCAATCACCCCCGTGTCAAAGAACTACCTGAAGAACTAGAACGAACTGCAAATTGGTCGTGGTCTTTTGGATAAGTCACCGGACTCTAGATTAGTCATCACATGGGACGGGGTTCCAATCCCAAACCACAACCAATGTCCTCTGGCAAGACATTGATTAACATGTAGTATCCTACAATGACAACCAAGGGCAAAAGTATGTGGGTGGCTTATTAATCACCGTGAGTGTGTCAGTGCTATAATTATAATGAAGCCATTACCACCATCATCATCAATTATTAT
>BEXV01001221.1:6135-17120 GCA_003118195.1 Hemicentrotus pulcherrimus
ACTGCCCTTGTCAGCTAATACATCTAGTTGTTTTTCAAAAGAGTCCATATGGTCTACGGATATACGTGTGCAAAGACATTATTACCCCCCACCCTCCGCATTCCCGTTTTTATAATTATTGTTTTTTTTTTGTTTTTTTTACCTTTTTATAAAATTGACTGATTACCGTATTTATTAGGTATAGAAAGGGTGGTCCAGAATGGAAGCTCCAATAATTCACAAACAAATATAACTTCAAAAACAAGCAGAAGGGAATTAATGAGAAAACAAATTGTAGGCTTACATAATTTTAATCATATCTATTTTCTCCGTAACTTTACATTTTCTATATGAAGCCATAATCATAATATTAATGTAGTTTTGAATTTAGCGCCAATAGATCCTTTGTAGACACAAACGGAGGCCTCGGTATAATATGAGTGCTTGGCTAAGTATATACTGCTTGCATTGAGCGACTAACAGCGAATAGACGCCAAATTCTCGCTCGCCTCCGCTATCTCCTTTGCCCTGCATCTACTTTCTGCACTGCACTAATACGCATACAGGATCAGGAAACCCCATTCTTTCCATGACGTCAACAGGAGGTGGCGCTCGACCACAAGCTAAATTTCGACGGGAAAAAACTGCGAAAGAACGAAGGTCAGTGAGCGTAGAAAATGGCGACCAATCAGCATCAGAAAACCGATTCTTGGTACATCGCTTTATTGGGTCTTAGTGAAACCTTCAGGACTGCTAGCCCACCTAAAATAAAGCATTGCATTCACTGTTTACAGTCAATTCTTCAGTTTAAGCCACCTCCACATATCGAAGCTAGAACTCATCTACAGATGGGCAGTTTATTGTTCACGCATACGAAGAACGTTGATTTAGCGCGGACTCATTTGGAGAAGGCGGTGAGTAGAATATTTAGACTAAATTTCATATTCTGTCTTAACTCGTCAGTTTAAACCTTAGTTTTCATTACAGATTGCAATCTATGTTTATATCTGATGTACTGGTAATATTTCCCCCCTTTTTAAATGTTTTACTTGTTCTATAGCTAATGTTGTAATTTGTTTGTTTTCCCATCTTTTCTGCAGTGGGCCATGGCACAAAGTGTATCCTTTCCATAGCAATATGTGTATGTATGGGACGCAGTCGTTTTACATGATTGTCTCAGTGTACTGTCTGTTCAGTGCGCTGTGCACAGACAAGATGTGCGTGAGTCAACGGAGCACTAGTGCAATTGGGGTCAAGCTATTCGTGTGTGATGTGTGTGTCCGTAATGATATGCGAATGAACTCGAATAAATCTTTGGATTATTGATTCTAGGTCAAGCGTTCAAATGAAAGATAAGGCTAAGATTAAGGGAAATGTATAATGCTAGTCTCCATAGTATTTTCATATTTCATAGAATTCAGGGATTTCGACATTACCATTGATTTCATTAAGAAAACTCTAAATTTGAGAGCTAGAAATATTGAGTCAAATTGGCAACAGGGCCCATGATCATGCATACATTTTGAAATTATGCATTTGTGTTCATGTTTAAATGGAATCTATTTACATGTGTATTAGAGCCCTTCATTTGTTCATCTTAGCCAAATTGATTAAAGAAGATAAACCCTTTTCTTAAATTCAAATAGGATTATGACTCTAGATGTAGTTAGATTATTACAAAAAATGATTGAACGGTATATTACAATTCTAATGTAGGGTGAAGTTGCGCTAGTCAATGACTTTGCATTATATTATAGACATTTCCATCATTCTTGTATGTAGTTTTGATTGTTGAAAAAAAAATGAATTTCACATTTCACTTAAAGGTTTATACATGAAACTATAGTGATAGTACTTGACCGTTAAAGGAAACCGCACCATGATATTATATCCTTGCCCATTAAATCTACAAGAATCCCCACCAAAGTAAGCCAAATGTACAGTTTCTCAGCACGACATGGGCATCGCCATTTTCTTGATAAGTTTTGTCGAGTACGGTAAATGTATCGGTATTTTAGTATTTTTAAAAGGAATTAGTTACAATTGTTCCCCCGCATATTCTTCACCAAATATAATTTCTGTGTTCTCAGCTATGATTTTTCCTCATTGAAGAGTAAATGTTTTGGTATTGATTGAAAAAGTGTTTCCAACTAGAGCTTGTTGCATGATAAATGTACAAGCTCGCCTGGTATGTCACATTTTCAAGAAAATGGCTGCGTCCATGTCATGCTAAAAGGCCTCACACCATGCCCATAATATCTTCATGATATATCTCTTGTACATTTTCATAAGAAGTATTGTACATCTAAAGGGCAGGAATACATCTCATTTTTCAGAATACCTGCACTTCTTATTTGGAGTGCAGTTTCCTTTAAAGGTAAAGACCAGTTATGGTCATGCGATTGCATTGTGAAAGAAACGTTGTTGAATCAATCAGAAAAGGTTGATCATCTAGCATCTGCAAGGTTCTGGAATCATCAAAATGATAAGAAATTTGGCCCATTCTTTGTAAAGTTACAAGCACTATACACAGAAAGATGTATATGGGACTACCCTGTATCTCTCACAGACCATGAGAGAAACAAATTTACCAAATATATGAATTAGTCGGCAGTTTCCCGGCAAATTTTTTATCATCATGTATTAGTCAAAACATATTCTTTCACATGATTGGTAACGAGAGCTTCCATTTCATTTTTTGAAATTGGGACGTTTCCAATACTGGTCTTTACCTTTAACTTTCTAATTATTTTTGTACATGTACCTGGTATTATAGAGGGAGTTTGGAGTATTTCATGTAGACCAATTGTCTGATTGTTGTAAAAAAAAATTGCAGAGTAATTTGCTTTTCTGCACTTCGAGCATACTGTAAGAGGTATAATTTGGTATTTGTCATTTAACTTGTCAACATGTCTTTATTATTTGCTCCCATTCCAGAGGGTTAAAATTGCAAAATTATTTTGTACCCAGCCTGCCAATTAGTCCTGTGATTTTAGAAATGTTGATTGCTGTGAAATAGCTTAATGATATTGTGTAAGATTTTTTTTTTTCATGTATGGTTGTATGGTGATATTTCATTGTTGTATGTATGTAGACAAGAGAAATTCTTAAATTAACCTTGCTGTCCATTATCTTTTGATGTATTGTGTTTGTACTTTGTACACTGTACCACCTTTATAACATTAGCACATACACCATGAACTTTAATCATACTAATTGTTCTTCAAATACCGGTACATGTACATTTTGGTCTAAACAAGGTGTACCAAAAGTTTAAAAAAGCGGTAAAGTTTTCAGTCATTATGAAATTTTTGTTAAGAGTTTTTTTTTACATTTATACAAATTCCAAATTTCCAACCCATTGATAGAAAAATCTTATTTGAAATATATTGTGCATATCTAGTCAAGTAAGTTGTTTACATTAAGCTGTAATGAAACTTATGTGTTGAGCTTCCTTGACTGTACTATGACAGATTCCAAACTTTGATGAAGTAAAGTTTGAAGCGGCCAGTCTCCTTGCAAGTATACATGAACAACAGGTTAGTCAGTTAAGTCATTTAAATTGGTTTGACATTGAAATACAGTGAGGTCTAACTTAAGATTTTTCTAAAGATAACATATTATTCCTCTACATTACTAGGATGATTTACCAATGAATATGAAAACTAGGCCTTGTAAACAATGCTGAAAATGTATTACACAAGGCTGTTTCACTGTAACACGTGGCATTGGTTGAATTCAACCTTGCATTTTGAAACAATATTGTGACAACTTAAGATTACCGGTATAATTTGTGCAAAAAAGACGAGAAAAAACGGTTTCATAAGTCTTTTGATGGAATGAACTTATGTAAATGAAATCCTGTGCAGTGATTACACAAAGGTATTATATATGTTAATTCTTGGAATAGGCATTGTACAGGAAGTCAGGAACACATTTGCCATGTTCTCATATAACAGTTCTAACAAGAGTGTATCTCCGAGGCAAATTATGCAAAACTCCAGAATTATAAAATCAGAATTAAACTGTGAGTATGATAACACCTTGGAATTATTATAATTATTCTATCATATATTATCTGATTAATTATTTTTTTTCATTTGCATTATTCAATTGGTAATCAATATTCAAATAATTTTTTTGGTTTTATTTGTTTGATACAGACACAGCTACATCAGGCAAAGCAGATCTTACGCAAAGCAATCAGCATCTCACAACAAGCTGCATTCTGGCGGTGTAGATTACTCTTTCAATTAGCAGTAAGTCTGACAAGAATTTTCACCTGTGATTTGAGATATGGCCCCATATTCAGAATCTCCTGTTTGAAAAGACTATCTTTTCTACTTAGGTGAATGGAATGTAAAATGCTATGATCAGATACATCAGATTAAAATTATTTACAAAAACAAAAATTGTAGGTGTTTATTTTTGAAGAAATTGTAGGTGTTTATTTTCTGAAGAAATTGCTATAAAACCAGACAGGTTGGCATGTAAGAAATTTAGGCAAATATTGTTAGTTTCCCAGATTTGTGATAATATCATGCTGTATAAGATATGTGAATCACAACATTAAAAGTTTTGCAATTTGTGACATATTTGTGCTTCAAAACAGCCATTGTTTTTACATTACAAAATTTTCCATTCATGCTTCTTTAATTTTTTTTTAGCATTACGGAAATGTTGTTTTAGTAATTCATTAGATTTTTTTTTCTGCAATGGAAAAAAATAAAATAACAATAGCAACAAAACACCATTTTATTCCATGGCTTATTCAGAGCTCTCTGATATAATTTGTTCCTCATTACTCATTCCATTTGATTTGTATTCCTTTTTTTATCTCAGCAAATTCATGCACACGAGAAGGACTTTGAATCAGCATGTGATCTATTGAGAGTGGGAGCCGACTATGCTGTTGTTGTAGGCTCCGTCTATACACAAGCTCTCTTTCTGCTTAGTCAAGGAGTGGTAAGTATTTGATAAAGATATGAGGAATTTCTTTATGTTTATCTTGATATCCTTTGCAGGGAATCATTAGGTGAAAAGACTCAGATTTTATGGAAATGAAATAAAAATCTTCCCTTCCAAATTGTTGATGATGAACAAGGACATGTGTGAGAGCTCTTTCTATACATACTACTCGGGAAGGTTGTTATGCGTGATACGTATATTTCTTTAGGGGGAAACAGAGAGCTGAAAAGTTAGGAATCATTTCAAGCAAAATAGTGAAAGTTAAAGTGACACTGCGGTATGAAATAATTGTTGAAACTTTGTTATTATTAGACAAAAAGTGTGGAGAGGTAGATCCCTATATTGGCCAGTAAATGAATGTAACAGGATTTTTGTAATGTATTTTTTTACGGACCCTGATGAGAATTACATCCATGCAATGAAATAATGAATTCAATTCTTAATTTGAAATATTTTATATATTTATTCTGTGATGTTTCTTTTCATCTTGCAGTTATTATTAGTTGACAAGAAGTATGGAGAGGTAGATCCTGTCTTGACGTCATGTGGTACAGTGATAGGTTCATACCAGGGCACACCTACCAACAAGGAGTCTCTCAAAGTCTATTTCCTGGTACTACAAGTCTGTCATTATCTCATGGCGGGCCAGGTAAGAATACACACAACATCTTGTCCCACGTTGACAAAGAGACTTTGTAAAAAAACACGCGATACCTCAGGCGCACAGCCGTCACGACGCCAAACAGACTCGAAACCAACTGTAATATTAACGAGCCTTGTCGGTCACAACACCAAACAGACTCGAAACCGACTGTAATATCAATGCGCAATGTCAGACACAACGCCAAACAGACTCCAAATAAACCATACTTCTCACATGTAATTGGATTTTTTCAGACGCGTATTAATCACATATATGATTATTTACGTCTGGGGACTGACCTACAATGTCACCATCCAAAAGACGTGACATCCGAGTCAATTTGTAGGCGAAGACAGAGAGCTGACCGAGCAAGTGAATGTACCACTAGACCAGCTCACATATCATTAGTCACAAAGCCATACCAACTGACTAGTGACTAAATCTTGTTTTAATGCGATTGCTGGTGTGGTGTATTATTGGACTGTTGTCGGTCTTGTCAGTGCGACTGATGTATAACCATGTGGTGCTAAGGGTAAAAGACAAACAATTGTAGCATGCAAAAGAAAACTTGAACCGGAAATTGCTATACCATATAAAGTTGAAACTAGAGTTCCACACTAGAAACCTGAAAAATGTATTTTAGTCCAATGAATTACAATATCTTTTCTTTAAAAAAAAAAACTGTATACCTAGATAATGACTGGTATACTTGTAGCATCAGAAGGAACGAAAACATTGTAGACTTTAGTGGTATGTAATGGTGGAGGCCTATTTGTGACATTAATTTTGGCAGTCCATTCATTTCTCAGGATAAATGTAAAAACAATTAAATGCTGAAGAACAACTCATTCAGAAACCTTATGGGCAGGGTATTTTTATGGTGTTTACTGGTGTAGTTTATTTTTCACATAAAATCTGTAGTATTCCTTAATTTTTGTCCTGTTTTCTCTTATGACAGGTCAAGAGTGTAAAGCCAGCCCTGAAGCAACTTCAACAAGCAATACAAAGCATCACTGTATTACATACTGAAGAAGGTAGGTTATGAAGTGACTCTTAAAATGTTATATCATTGTCACAATATAATAATAATAATAATAATACTCAGTTCTTTTATACCGCATAACACATTACAGGATATCATGTCCCAATGCGCTTTAAATAGAAAGGAATTACAAGAAAAAGTCATACAATTTAGAAAATCTACTTAGAAGCAAAGAGGTACATGTAGTGTTGGATGCTGAGTTCATGGGTGTACACTTTTAACATCGATTAAATACGTTTTATGAGAAACCTTAAACTTGTTTAAATTATTGTGATTTCTCATGGAATCTGGAAGTGAATTCAATAAAACTGAGGAGGCATGTGTTAAAGAATATGATTTCATAGGGATTCAGTTTGATTGCTTAAATTTTGATGCTATCATAGTGAAAAAAGATGTGCAACAAGATTATTCTGTCAACTTCATCATCATTTACTTTCGTGCCATGATTACACTTCCTCCACCACTTCTTCTTATCTCCAGCATCCTCTTCATTTATACCAACCTTACTGCTTCTTTCTTCACCATGTCTTTCCATGAAATCTTCGGTCTTCCTTTCCTTCTTATGCCATCCACTTCCATATCCCATGCTCTTTTTACAGGTCCATCATTTTCTCAACACATGACCCATCCACCCTATTCCACCTCTCTTTACCACTTCCGCCATAGTTCCTTCCAAATGCAACCTTTTTATGAGTTCCTTGTCTTTCTATCTGACGGTTTGACTCCACCCATATTCAGTATCATGACTATTTCTGTTCTCCTCAAGATGCCTTCTTCTATTGTCTTCAAATTCAAAATTCCTGAACCCTATACCATCGCTGTTCACAAACACAAACCCTATAGATCTTGCCTTTTATTCTCATAAACCTTCTACCAGCTAGGAATGAGGCAGGCTTATTAAACTGCATTCACCACATCAAAGTGTTTACAGTTCAAAGTATCCCTGCACATTCTTATAAAAATGAAATATTCTCTATTGACTTTTTTTTAAAAAACATGGTTGATTATTCATAAAGAGAGGAGTTGTAAGTTCAACAGTGATGCAAAATGTCACAAATATGTGGAGTTTGATTATTTTTTTTGCAGTAAACATTAGAGTAGAATCTCATATTTATTTTTGTCTTCATCTTTTTTTTCTTCCCCCAGAGGAAGCAAGTAATCCTGCCGATCAGTTTCATTGGTTACCGAAGGAGCACATGTGTGTCTTAGTCTACCTGGTAAGTTTATACTCCTCCTCAACCTTTCCCTTCAATCAGTGATGAGTGTAAAGTTCTTACTGATACAATGGAGAAGACGTTCATATTCTCTGTATTTTAACTTTGATTCTTGCACATTAAAACATGGTAGATTCCCTCCCCCTTCCTTATAAGCATCAACAAAAATTGTATGTCATATAGTAAATGTTTTAGCCACACAGTTGATTTCAAGATATTAAGCAACATGCTCAATCTATAGTAAGTGCCATTGGTCTTTATTTTACTGAAATTTAGAATTGATGGTGATAAGGTTAGTCTAAAGTGAAGTTTAACAAAAGTAGTGATGATGAAATCTAAAATGTTTCTTCGGTTAAAAATTACTTTAGTGCTCAAGGTGGGTTTAACTAAATTAGCAAAAAGTGGGCCCTTATATTTCTTGAGGTACTCACTATCGCTGTATGCATGTATTGTATCTGGACAATAGTTGCAAACTCAATTCAACGTTTGTTTCTGTTTGTTCAAGATAATGCTGTCACATGCTTTATTTCATGCTTTGTGGAATCAAGTGTACTGTAAGAAGCACCCAATGAAATTGATTATTAATAAAGGCTTATTTTGTCCTCACAGAGCAATAAGAGAGATCTTCAAGTATTCTCATCACTTTATTTCTTCGTCTTAGAGTGACATTAAATCCTACATTTTCCTCATTTTGCAATCATAATTATAAACCTTTGGGTCAGTCAGAACTCCCATAACTTTAACAAGCCAATCGCCTATCTGGTTATTAAAATATTTTTGATTGGAAATCAAAATTTCAATGACCGTTTTCCTAATGGTTTTTATAACACACAGTTCATTTGGGGAAAATGAGTATGGTAAAGTTAAAAAACGGTCACTCAAAGATTTTTACATGCAATTTATTTTGGGCTTCAATATTACACCATATCACAGACACTGAAAACACGTAGGGCCATGCATAACAGATTTAACATTGTCAAACAATGTCTTTAACTGTATTCATCCCAATCTTTTTCTTCTGTGTCAATAGGTAACAGTAATGCACTCCATGCAAGCTGGCTACATGGACAAGGCTCAGAAGTACACAGACAAGGCCCTCTTACAGATCAGTAAACTCAAGATCCTTGACTCCCATCCCATCCTCTCATCCTTTCAACTCATGCTGCTAGAACACATAATCATGTGCAGACTGGTCATGGGCCAGAAGTCACTTGCAGTACAAGAGGTAGAGAATTATCTCTTTTGATCTTAATGGGCGTTTGCATAAAAATTTGTAATGAATAACGAGACACAATGGAGGCACGATAGCTCAGTTGGTAGAGAAGTGGTCTCTTGATCCGATGACCCGGGTTCGAAACCAAGGTGATGCGCTAGTGCCCTTTGGTAAGGCATTAATCCTCATCACCAGGTCCCACAGAGAGGACCTAAAGCTGCCAGTCCTCTGGTTGCTTACTAACAAGCATTTATGCTTTCTTAGCAGTCAGGTAAAATAACCACCACAGACAAGTAACTATAAGCTGACTGAAAAATTCAAATTTGACCACCTATAGGTGAATTTGTTATCAATTTGTGGAAGTTGATAATGATCATAATATTGGCAGAGCTAGAATGTTTGTCAAATTGTTTGTCATCAGTTTGCATTAGTTATACAATATTTCCATTTGATCAGGGTATCCTCTTTTGAACAGTGGGTAAGGTGTCATTAAGCATGTCATGAAAACAGTAAACCTGTAAAAATCCATTTATTTGCTGACCTTTGAATATGAAGGAGAATATATAAATGTATTTGCTGAGCTAGAATGCATTCCACAAGCTAATGTAGAGTGCAGTTTCATTCTGGTAAGAGTGATTATCTACGATATCTTCTGAATTTATGATCCAGCCAATAATCTTTTATCCTGGCACTAATTTCCATACTTTGAATCAGTACATCATAATGGTAGATGAGCCATTCGTCAATCTCTTAAGATATTTATTATTTCATAGTCTTTGCAATTCAAATTATAATGATAATGCTTAAAACTTGTGAACTTATCACATTTTAACTCATTCTTTTTCTATTTCTCTTATAATCTTTCTCCAGATTTCACAAGCATGCCAAGTCTGTTCCCAGAATCCTAGATTATTCAACTTACACAGAGCACAGCTGCATACGTTATTAGGTCTCTACTCAATGTCAATGAACTGTATGGAAAGTGCAGAGGCACAATTCAATACAGCATTAAAGGTAAGAAAGTCTAATCTTAAGATAGATTATCAAGAATAAGTCCGTCATAGATACAACTCCTCTGTGGGCTATGATCTATATATTTGTAGGCTGGAGTTGTTAATTCTTCCATGTAGTAAGTTTGACAGTCTGTTTGCCCAAAGGCTCATCAGCAGCGGAACTAAATTTACAAAGTATGAAGATAGGTGTTTCAATGAATGTACAGTAGGGGTTACAGCAATGGCTATGATCTATTTAGCTCATACTTATAGTCTAAAAACCAGATACTGTTGCATGCATGAATCTTTTGCTAATGGCATGAGCGGTCGATAGTTGCAGCTGCATACACTTACATCTTTTCTCAAAGTCAATGAACTGTATTGAAAGTGCACTAAGGATAAATAAACTAATCTCCAGAAATGATTAGTTTTAGGAATAACTGTCATATATGCTATGATTTATTCAACTCAAACTACATATTGTGGAACCAAAATCTTTTGCATGCATGGCATTTTTGCGAATGGCATGAGTGGTTCATATTCCAAAAAGTTTCAGCTACACACATGAACAAGTTTCTACTCAGTTTCAATGAAATTTGCAGAGGGTCAAAACAGCTTTACAGGGAAGAAAACTGATCTTTAAACTGAACACCTGAACACTTCAGTGTTTGATCTTCCATTACTAATTACACTTCATTCATCTTTTTTTTAAATGCTGGTATACAGCATGTTTCATTTAAAAATGAAACCTGAATTTTACCATCAATCAATTTGCAAAAAAATGTATTCATAAATTCATTGTCTTTCATATGTTAAAGGTACTTTTGTCCCTTTTGCAGCCAACCTCAAATGCTGTAGAACTTTGCAGGAATTATGATTATGTCATGTTTGTCCCATCTGTGAAATTTAAACGTTAGCGGTGTCCTCATATTCA
>BEXV01001221.1:29825-48354 GCA_003118195.1 Hemicentrotus pulcherrimus
GATTTGGCGGGGTCATGTCCCCACCTCCACTCCCCCCCCCCCTTATTCCACGCCCGCCCCGCGTTTATAGTCCTCTAACGCACTTGTTTTCCAGGTAGGCATATATATTACATTACACTTCATGACCTTTACAAATTTAAGTCCATTATATCCAGTGTACTGGTGCAAAATATCACCACGTGACTACTTTGCATATTGCAGGGTGTGTCCATATTAATGAACAAGCACAATTTGTAGGACGATGCATGCTTGCGTGTTTATCTGTAGCTTAACCATATCATCATCATCATCTGGACAAACCGTCATGCATAATTCATGAATGTTTGTTGTTTTCCTGCTGACTCAGCCAATTATGGAGTGTGTCTTCATAACCCCCGAGTGTGTGAAGAGGCACTTGGCACGCAGCCAAAACAATGTTACTCCGCAAGGGAACTATATGATTTCAAGTTCAGTTGGATCTTCTCATCACGACTAGCTCATCAGGGATGCTCCATTGACTAACCCGAATGATATATCAACTTATTATCCTATTTCTTAAAACTTTTCACCACCCACGATACTTTCCCACATGCTATGCCTAATGTGTGTAATAGATATGCATTGGGATAAGTTATGAAGATTATTATGAATGGTCATCAATACCCCTCCAAATGCTCCAATGGTCTTTAATAAGTTGAAATATGTTAGTCTTAGAAGTCACCCGATTTTCACGTTACCAAACAAATTTTAATAAGACGGTGATATCTATGATGATGATTATGACTAAGAGGTCATTGACCCTTATCCTAAGTATCAATGATAGCGCTCTAACAAACTCCATTTGTAAAGAAACGCCTCGATTCATGTAAGTTAGGTTTGCCACTAACTCCACCTCCATGTAGTCTTGTTTTTTGTTCTCTAAGGCGATCGAAAATACAATTTTTATACATTCTCAGATGATTATGAAGATATTTATGATCGATTTACCTGATTTTTGAGAAAACTTCCGTGTTAAATCAATACACAATAATAGTCGAAAAACTCTGCTTGACGTCCATCACAATGTAACCCCAATATAGCGTTAGCATGTACTATTTTCTGCAATATTATTACCAAATTAATTTATATTCAACCATCTTCTACCATAGTTTATTCACATTGAAGTCTCTGGACTCTCATTTCAAAGTGATTATGATTCCTTTATAGCATTTTACACGCATTTTGAAGTATTCCTCTGGTGGTCGAAGTAGAGCCCTATACCGTTACCCGAGTAATCAATGCTTGGCAGAAACCAGGATCCAATGTAAAATTTTGTTTGGAAGATAAAAAAGACCCTCCATAAAAAATAAACGAATAAACGTAGCAGAGTTACTTGCCATCTATTTACAATGCTTCTCCGAACTTCATGAATAATCATAGTGCATGCATCCAAATAGTTTGAAAATTTGGCGGGAAAGGTAAGCCAAAGTCCAGGAATGCGATCAGGTGGGGTTCTCTGTTTTGAGGGCTGCGCGCTAATCTAGAAATAAAACAATTCCACAATATTCAACTGTTTTAAAATATGAATTACTTCTTCTTTTACTACCTGAATGGGCGGCTGCTCATTGCCTGACATGGAAACGTAAGGGCTATTGATTTATCCACAGAGATGATGTACTACAACAGCTGTTTGATATGACAAATTCGTCACCAAGTTCCGTGAAACATCTTAGTAATAGTACCTTTGGTCAAAAGTGCAGTCAGTGGTTCGACTGTGAGCCTGATTTATTCAGTTGTTTATATAAACTGTTTAAAAGAATATATTGTACAGCTACCTAAAGTATCCGAATACTTCCCAATGAATTGCCCGACATAGCAGCAAATGACAATGTCGCATTTCGGATAGATTCTGATAAGCCTTTGAATCCACAACTCGTCACCGTGGATCCTGGAATCAGTGCATGCCTTGCCTTGATGGTGCACTGGCATGTAGGGGGTCGGGTTGGGAGGGGGTCGGGGGCACTGGTCCTTCTAGGAATTTATGAAATGTGAATTATCATTGTCATCGAAGAGGTGGTGGTGGTGGTGTGTGTGTGGGGGGGGGGGGGGGGNGGGGGGGGCGGATAGGGGTGGTAGGAGGTCCGATTTTCTTCCAAGTCACTTTCCCTATATACCCCCTTCCATTTATTTTGATATTCTCCATGCATTAGTTATCCCCCCTCCGACATTCGATTGGTGATGGGGAGGCATGTGCGCCCCCGCTCGGTGACATAAACTGGTCTTACGTACACATATCAAAAGTAGTTTGGACGAGACTTGGTTTGCAAGTTTGTTCATGCCTTCGTTTTTGTTATGGATTTAAAACTTCTTATCAATAAAAATTCTTTGGCAAAATTGCTCTCAGCCAATCAAATGCAATTATTTCGATAGTTTATAAGACTAATGAGGATTATTTTACGTGGGCCTTTAGGCCTAATGTATGCATGCCTACCTATGTTCCCAGCCACCTCTGTTGACATAAACCAATTCAAAAACTCACTTTATTATCTTGATTTCATTTTTTCCTATATATACCGTGAACCATATTACGATGCCGCTTTTGGCACATACACTGTCATGTACATGCATGAGCATAAAACAGTGTTCTTTGGCTTATAAGCTCTATACCTTTCAATGTTTCATTATTGTATTGTGCCGATGAAACACAGGGTTATTACCCTGGCTTTAGCTTATAGCTGCCATCAGCCGCTCACAGCATTCAAGGAATATATACTAGTATACCATTTACCACACCTGGGTGGAGAGAGGCAAACGTAAAGACAAATGACATTAAGACTATTTTAAGCAATATAGCCCGCAATCATGACGGGATATGTTAACAAGGAGTGCAAGCCTTTTACAAATAAATTTCTTCCCAATTGAGGTGAACAAAGAACTGAAAAAGACATTGATATATCAAAAAAAAAAATAGCTTGATTTCCTCCGAAGTTACTCGTATACACCTGTCACTGAGTTAGACTAGCTTGATAGCTTCATTATATAAATTAATGTATTCAAACCAACTTGAGGAACACTAAATCTTATTTTTATAACGAACTACAATCAGAGGTACTAGATACCACATTCCTTCTTTAACCTTACACTTTTAGAACTAGTGATTTTGATGTAAGCCAGACGTTCATCATGTGAACGATACAATACAGAACTGAACATAACTCCCATACAAAGTATCCGCAGTATATTCATGCTAATACTCAGAAATAAAGAGCATATAGTGCTTTGCATATGAAATTAAAAACAAAAAAGCTCCCCAAATACACATTTATGCTTTTGGGGGTAATAATAATTAAATAGTCAGAGAACTCGGGTGACAATGGTGGTGGCTGTCACACTGACTACTTTTAGAGAGCAAGACATGGTATATGTCACCCTTTATTCTTTGAGAAATATTGATAATAATGATTAAAAATATTCAATTACCATTCTAAGTTGCTTTAGGAACTGAATATTTGAATAATGTACGAATGAACGTTACATACATATCCATAATCATATATTTATATATGTATTTATTTTAGTCCGGCTATAAATGAGTATGATATTTCTAAAGTACTTAAGTAAGTCTATACATATAACCTTGCACATTTTCTTTTCTAAAAAGTTCACTTGTCTAAACTTTGTGGCAATGGTAATTGGTAGTGGAGTATATAGGTCGATCAAAATATCACCAGTGATAGTCTACCTCCGCAGACGCATATCAATGTTACAAGTGAACTTGTCACCAATTTTCACTTATCACATCTAGGATTTTATGTCACCGCCATAAACAAATTTGTTTACTTAAAAAAATGTTCGAAGTTACAAGTTTTGGTCAAATTGGGTAAGCCGCCGCCCTATCATGAGTACTTCGACAAATGTTTATAGACAGTATAGTCTCTATTGGCCAGGTGGACAGTCACGTGACGAGTCGGGCGGATGTGTACTAGGAAGATTGTTTACTTGTAAACAATTTGTTTTGGTTAGCCCTGAGCACCAGTGCGGGCGACCCCTACGGTAAACAACAATCTGAACCTTCGCCATTTTTTACGGAAATTGAGGTCGATGCGGACAATGCGAGGAATGAGAAAGTTGCTCTCAGTAGTCCTGTGGTGTTTGGCTTCGCTGTTGCCCACATATTAAAATATGATATCTTTGGAAATTAATATGGGATATGATTTTTCTTTCCTATCGTGTTGCACTTGAATCGTGATATTGTCAACTTTCCATTTTGACGACCCCTCGTTCACGGGATCTTCCACTATTGGCCGGAGATTTGAATATCACGGGAACTCCGAGGTCATTTATAACCCCTGCGCCATTTCATGTTTTGAACAGGTAACAATTACAATGTGATTATTTTACTGCTGTATATTTCATCAACATATTTAAACCTTATGAATACATTCATGATGGCAGACTAACACCTGATTATTGTACGAAACGATACAGATATCTCAAAAATCATGCCGTGTTTCCCCTCCAGCTCTCCATGGAAGTGGCGATGCGATAACCCCCTTCGAAAATGAACATCGGAGTTTGAATGAAAGTACGAATAACTTCTGGAAAACGTTACATATTTTTGAAATACTAGATGTTACGATCAAAATGGTCGGAAATATTAAATCCAATAACTAATGTTTACTTAATTTATCCTTTAAATGTCTTGTATTTGTAACATGAAAAGAGAAATCATGTGTCTAACATATAAATACTTCTACGTGAAGCGTCTTTTTGTGTATGTGTTTTGTGTGTAGTAATATCGCGCGCCACGTTTTACCCAACAAGTCTATGGGAATAATGCCTGTGTGTGTATCTGGGGATTTTTTTTTTGGTGAAGCGTGTGAATTACTGTATACGAGCATGTGTGAGCAATACTATTCGCCGGGTCATGATGACAAGCGACGAAGAATGGATCTTGATGGCCCAAAGTAATGTGTTATAACTTATGTCTAAACTCTTATTTCTATCAGTTTTGAAAATTGTTCAAACATGTCAGTAAAAGGTAGAATATTATTAGTATCTTTTTTAATCTACTGAGCAGTGAGCAAGATCAATTTTGATAAAAACTTGCAACATTTTTATGAATATGATTGAGGATTGGGACGTCAGATTTTTTTCAGACAACATGCCAGACTCGATTTTTGATTTACTCAATTGCTGTGTAAACTCTAAACCCAGATTAATTAAATAATTTTTGGCTGAAAATGTGCTAACTTTCAAAATTTGTAAGCTTTTCCTGGTTTTCATCTGCATTAGTATTCCAGAGTCCTAATCATCAAACTTATCATAGATCTACTCTAAGATGGTTAAACTGGTTTTAATGCTAATTATGGGATTTGAAATGTGATATTTCTCACAACTAAAAATTTGACATGAACTTAATCATGCACATGTATGGCCAGAAAGCTTATTTTGAATCATGCATCAGGTCATCGCGTCTGGTCAGGTGGTCGCGTTACACGACCTTTCATGAAACAAAAATGGAAAATCATGTGAAGATTCATGTTGCGGACGCGACCTGTAATAGATTTGCCATAGGGTTTCACAAAGTGTCTGGTAAATCAGTAAAAATTGGACCAGACCATACAAACATTACCCCTGACATTTCAGGAATAAAAGGCATTTTATCAGTAAAGGTGGGGTAATGCGACCACTCGACCTGACTCGATCATCTCAATGACGTGATGATTCGAAGTGAGCCTGGCCAGAGTGCCCATGTTTGCGCAGCATCCTTGTCAGCACACAAACTTGAGTGAGAGGTTCTAACAAAAACATGAAAATTTCATATATATTTCAGTTATACATACAACTGTATTTGTGCAAAAGCAAATAAATAATGAGAAAAATCCTATTTAAGTAGTTTCATTCACAAGCCTCGGAATGCCATCTTCCACTTCAAAAATCCTGAAATGCTTAAAAATCTTGCTTACAAACTTAGTACATGTACAAACGTACATGTACTCTGTATAGGACTTTGCAGCTTCTTTTTCACCCTTTCTGTGACGTCTGTCAATCACATGAGATTTTTTTCTTCATGCCTTCATGTAGGTGTTGACACCATGTCTTCAAAATGCCATTTCATGTTATTTTCATTTTTATTTTATCTTTTAAAGATATAGACCAGTTATGGTAATACGATTGCATTGTGAAAGAAACGTGGAATCGATAAGAAAAGATTGATCATGTAGCACATACATGTACATGTACGGTAAGTATTGGTGTGTACTGAAAGGTTATGGAATCATCAAAATGATAAGAAATTTGGCCCAGTCTTTGTAAAGTTACAAGCACTGTTCACAAAAAGATGTATATATGGGACAACGCACACGTGCGCGACACATGCGTTTATCTCTCACACACCAATAGATAAACTAATTCACCAAATATATTGATAAGTAGGCGGTTTCCTAGCAAAATTTTTATCATCATGTATTAGTCAAAACATATTCTTTCACAAGATTGGTAATAACAGCTTCCATTTCATTTAATGAAATTGGGGGGTTTCCGATACTGGTCTTTACCTTTAAATTTATCCCTGATGCCGACCTTCTTTTGAGGTGACTGAATTTTTACATATTAAAATGTGGATCAGGGTTTTTGCTAAAGCCAGGCCTACTGAAATCTCTTGATTTTTGATGACATCCATTATCATTCTGTTGGAAATAAAATAAATATGATAATGGCAGGTCAATCAGTAGGCACGTGTACACAATGTACATAATATCACTCACGGAATAGTGGCGATTCTCAAAATCACAAAGTTAGGTTAACATCTGTAAACGTGGCCTACATGTACAGAAGGCCACAGGAATGCAAGATTTTCTATACCGGAAGATGTTTTAAAAAATAGTGAAAATACTACAAATTGTGATCTGTGCTAATTTCACAGCAAAACATGTCAGTGCAGAAATGTCCGGAACTTGAATCTGGCAAAAAAAGTACAATAAAAGTATGTTTCAAAGTACAGTACAGTACGGTAGCAGTTATGGGTTTAAATGTCGGTGTCTTGGAATCTGGCTTTACACAAACCGATGAATACAAACAAACCCGTACATACATGAACAGTAGCTTCATGTACATGATTAGAAAGATGTGTACCCTGCCCGTTTATGTTTTAGAAGGGAAATAAATTCAAAAAAGCCTTTGTGTTCATGTAATGTACTGTAGATTGAGCTTGGGCAAAAAAAAGGGGGGAAAATTTGAAATAAAAATTGATTGTTTACATATGAAATTTTAAAATATAAAACTTGAAAATATTTTTCTGTGATATAATCAACTTAGTAAATCCATGTGACCTGTACATGTATGTACTGTTATTCTAAGAGAAAATTAATGTAAGTTTTGGACATGTTTTCTCTGATTATTGCATGTACAGTATGTCTACATTGTATAAAATGAAATTATGATATGTTGACATGAATCGGATGAATAATAAGAGAGTCAAAAATGTTTGAAATATGAAATCACTATCTATGTGAATCTCAAATTGGCAATTTTGTCAGTGGATCGTTACAAACAGTTGTACACTGTAGTTAAACTTTCACTTTTCTGATATTTTTGCTTTCCTTTCAAGTTGTTAGCTACTTTGCTCTTATGGTTGGATTTCCTTAAGGATAAGGGTGACTGAATTTGACAAAAAAATAATTCATTTTAAACAGGCAGCTTACAGAGATTTCTCTTGTCAAAGATGTGTCTCCTACATGTACATTTTACATGTTGTACACATACATTCTTACCCAATTATGTACATGCACACATTGTAGGTCAAGTTATAATCAAAAGGACAACATGTACATGTACATGTACATATAACATGCATGTACTGTACATGTACATGTATGTTAGGAAAATGTACTTTGCATGTAGTTAAATTAGGCCAGACATTAATTATCATATGACGTTCATGTTGGCTGATTTAAAAATAACTCCAGGAAGTTGGATATTCAGATTTAGCAGATTAGATGCATGTCCTCGTCTCATCCAGCAAGATACCGGCTTGTAAATCATGTCAAAGTTGGTACAACTGGAGAAAATGATTTCAAAATGTCTTTTTCGTGACAATGTTATCTTGAATGATGTCAAGTAGATTAACATCTTAAAAAGAGTGAAGATAATCGTGAACCTCAACTTTAAAACCGTGAGAATGAGGGTACGATCGAACTTGAAGTATAATTTGCAATAATTTGAACAATGTATCTATTTCTTTGATAATGATATAAGACAGATAAGCATCTTAAAAAGATTGATAATGAGTTACATGTACATGTAATACGGATTATATTAAACTTGTTGTATCCTAGTGGACATCTTTGTTTTTTAGCACAATTGTGGCATTGAATTAGACATCTCAGAGCCCATTGAACCATGACTGATCATGCTCTGTGTACGTGATCAATTATTGACCTAACTTGTGTTCCCAAGGTGACCTGGGTTGGATGACGTCATCTTAAAGTAGCATTCCTCACTTGCACATGCATAAACATTGTCACATTAGTCTTGCATCTAGTTTAGGTAGGTAAATTGTGTGTGTGCTTAATGTCTGTACTATACATCCTACGTGCATGTATGTGTGTGTGTGTGCTGAGGACGTGTGTGTATGTGTTGGGGACTCCAGTTGGACGTTCAGATGCACTATATAACTGCGTAAGGGACAAACATGCCAAGACTGTAATGGAACTTTAATAACTATTCCTGAAGGTGTGTGCAGTTTCTATTGCGCAGTGATACACTGTTTGTGCGACTGAGACAAAATGTAGTTGCAACCTTTCCATGGAGGCCTGTATGTATGTACAGTATGTATTCAATGTAACAAAACCTGCAGCCTTTAATACATGGGCTTCTATAGCCTATTTGCGCTGAGAGCTTTTCTAGCTATTCTGCCTTCAAAAGAAAATTCCCTTTGTCCTGCTCTCTTTCTTTGTGTGTGTGTCAGTCCACGCAGTTAATGATCATTCAATACCCCCCCATAGTTGACCCTGGCCACTCTGTGTTCCGCCCATAATGTGAATGTAGGTATAGTGCTACTTGTACAAAACATGTAATTTTGTGAATTGGTTTTTATAAACTGGACTGACAGTGTGCACAGTATGTATGCTTGTACTTTCCTATGTATTTTACAATTTTACTCTAACTTAAGTATTTCAAATGTTGTATAGTATGCGCTGTACAGTATGCGTTGTACATTAATAATCAAAATTTAATTTTTACAATATATGTTTGGCAGCATAAAATTTTGTTTTATATACTTTCAAAGAATTCCCAAAAAATGAAGCTATAGGAGACCTATTCACATTGCAGAAAAAGCAATTTCATTTTTAAACTACCATTTACAATACTGGAACAACTCATAAAAATTGTTTGTGTTTGCATAATCTGTTTTTATGTGTGATTTGTATTGTACGTACATGTATGCAACACCTTGTTGTGCGTGCATATCATGGAAGCAAGGAGTCAAGTCACCAAAAATCCAAATATGTGTAGGTGTAGTTTACTTGTTTTTTGAGTGCAAGCATTTACACTGCAAAACAAAAGTAGAGTACAAAAACACACACTCCAGAGGTACGTTTTTTCGATTCAAGTTTTGGTCATGTTTTGATGTTTTGGGGTATTTGCCTAGTAGCCTTGTACAAAACTCTGGAATTTGAGACAAACTTTTGTTTATTTCTTGCAGTGTAAATGCAGCTAATATAATATACCTGTAGCTGTTTAATACCATTGGAGAGGACTAATATTACCTTGCCCCTTTTTCAATGTTACGTACATGAACATGTATGTGCTAAGGCTGTGCATAACCGTGTGATGAGGTACTCAAGTACACCCCATGGCTTACAGGTGAATACCCAAATACTTGGATGCAATGTTTTTTTGTTGAATTTTTGATTTTTGGAGGGATTTTGTTTTGTTTTTGTTTGTTTGTGTTTTGCCACCACCATACATACTATGTACGTGAGAAGTATCCGAAGTCCGTTTCCGAAAACTCTAACGATTTTACTTCGAGTTGCAGTTGAAGGCACCGATATAATAACAATTATAATAGTGAACAATGCTGTTTTAAAAACCAAAGATGACAGAAGAATCCATTTTCCTCTGAGTCCAAACAGAAATCTGGACATTTGGTCCCAGTTTCTGAGTGGTGAGTTGACAGTGATTGAGCTGGAAAACATTTTTACCTGCGAGACCATGCTGGCGTTGCCTCCCAGGCACGAGTTGGCATCGGCCTGGACAGTGCCAGGAGCTGGCAAAAAGATAATGGCGGCCGAGTATTCGAGTACGAGAAAGTAGTTGTAAACAGTGCGAGTATTCGACTAATCGTAGCAGCCTTAGTATGTACATACATGTATGTCAGGAATCTTGCCTAATTGTAGGGTGTGTATATAGCCACAAGCCTTGTCTTGTACCAATTAATTTTGTGTAAAAATCAAATTAAAAAGTACACAGGGGAAATGTGAGTATCACCAGTAAAAAAAAACACACAAAAAAAGACATCTAGAAACAACCTACACTGTAACCCCACCCCCCGCCCATCCTCCATAAAAAAAAAAAAATAACAAATCTTGATCTTTTGCACATGAAAATATAATATAATAATACAGTGATATTTGAGGATGAAGAGCTCGATAAGCATGTTAAATTATGCAGGGAATTCTCTTACAAAAGGAACAAAGCGTATTCTGAAAACGATGTTATTTGTCATAACAAGTTCAGATTAGGACAGGTCATTGGATAATGTCTGCACAATGCCGGCTGCATTTGCATAAAGTTAAAAGTGAATAATATCTGTGTAAGCAATAAGCACCTATATATATGTACCGGTACATCCAAGTTCACTTACATGTAGTTATTATAATAAGGTAACATCGTTTTCCCTAACATAAAGGTAACATTCTCTCTGAAAGTTATGCATTCAAGTACACGTTGCTCATGTGATCGTTTTTTTTAGCTTTGTAATAGAATGAGACAGTGGTTGTGTGGGTGTCTTCAAAAGTTTAGATCAGTCTTAATCGTTCACTGTTTAAATGTCAGACATTCACAACAAAGAAATAGGGAGTTTTGAGTTGTCACCTTAGCCAAATTTTTATAATAAGATCAAATTTCGGTGCTTGTGACATTGCATGATATTGCATAATATACTTGATTATTTTGAAATTGTATGCATTCACGAGCAAGATATTGTAACAGAATTTATTTTGATTGTATAATCTATACAGATCCAGACTGCACTATGTCCGAGGAGGCATCCGATGTTACAACAGGGTCTGCACCTGGTAAACGACCTTTTGAGCTATCTTCAGATATCAACGCTGATTCAGATGACTCATCAGTAGCCCCTAAAAGGTTAGATAGTTGTTACTTGTTAGACACAGCATGGAAAAATATGGAGCTGGGGACCATGATATGGATTATAAGCTTAAATGCCCTTTTAAAGTAAGATATCAACAAGTAATTCGAAAAAGGAGGGGATAATTTTTTTTTTAGAAACTTAAATTTAGATATACATTGTACATGTATTTGTATGAGTGTATATGGATGAAGACTACATTTAATTAAGTTTAGGACAAACTTAAGTTAACTTTATTTGTATTTAGAAGTATTTCCTTTGTCATTAAATTTTTTTTTTTTTTTTTAATGATTTCATTATCCCATAAAAAATGCATGCAGTTTCTAATTTGATTTGTTAACAATGCTTAAGCCCTCCTGTTGGTAAAATCAGGTCTGTTTTTTAATTTTACAATTTCAGGATTAAAGTTGTTGATGAAAACAATAAAGTGGATTCACCAAAGACACACAATGCAATTAGCAATGGAGGACTAGACTCCCCTACGAGCAACGGAGAGGACAGACATGAGCCGGAAGACAATGGCAATCAAGAGGACCAAGCTGATGCTTTGCCTAGTTATGTAGCACAGGCAGAATCTTCACTGCAGCCAGAAGCAAACGGAAAGGATGAGGATGCTGCCAGTACCCCCGCTTCTGAAACAAACTCTGAGGAGCCCACCCCTTGCAACTCGTACAGTGACAAGATTGACAAGGACGGAAAGAGTGATGGAGAGGCAGAAAAGAGCGATAAACAGGCAGAAGTGGATCCTCATAGTGAAAAGGATACAGATCAGTCTGATGAACACAAAGAAGAATCAAACAGTGTGAATGTGAGCGATGTGAATCCAGATAGAACTGATATCTCAGGGAGTTGCAATGGTGAAGGCAGCAAACAAACAAACGATGCAAGCGAAGCTGTACAGAGTAGTAAGAAAGAGGAGTCAGAACTTGACAAAGTCAATGGTGCAGAAAGTGACTGTGAAGCAATGGAGGTTGACGTTGAGAACGACGTGGTTGATATGGCAGGGACAACCTCAGACAAAGCAGAGCCAAAGTCTGAGCAGAAGTCAGAGCCGGATTCTGAACCAAAGTCTGAGCTGAAGTCAGAGCCGAAGTCAGAGCCGAAGTCAGAGCCGGCCAGTACCTCCGAACCTCGCAGTGTTAGTGACACCAGCGTGCCAAAGGACAGCTCAGGTGCTCCAACAGTTGACACTTCAAAAAGTGAACAACCGGTAGAGGAGGATATGGACTCGCAACACAGTGCTAAAGACAGCGATTCTAATGACAAAATGGAAATAACTCCAGATGATAAAAACAATGATAGTGAAAAGCCCAATAACATTCAACCAGAGGACAGAGAAAAAGAAGAAACAGAACCTTCAGAAAAGTGAGTATGGAACTTGGCTAATCCATTTTCAGCACAAACGTGACGTAGAATGGAAGGTCTAATTTGTGTTTTACAGATTTATAAAAAAACGACATGCAAAAGCATAAATTCGAACCATGCATCAACATGTCAATTAAAAAGAAAAAAGTTACACAATGTTGGTGTGTAAAACAAGGTTTGTGAGAGCTAAGTTACCCAATTTTTGCATGTATATTTGTGATGCAAACATGCATTGATCATGAAAATAAGGCCTTTGCACACTCTGAAGAAATCTTCTCGAATGAGATCACAGAATGTTATACACTAAGTTGATACTAAACTTGCAAGGTATTGCCAGCTTTCCAGTTAGGACAAATTATCAATTAGCTACAAATCCTAGTACTGTCACCCCAGTCACATGACTGCTAATCGACTTGAGCTAGTTTGGTGTTATCTCTGACTGGAAAGCTTAAAATACACATACCCTGCAGTTTCATGATGGCTATTTTTAGACCCCACTGCACCTTTATCAGGAAGAATTTATACATTTTAATTTTCAAACCTACTTCTATTGCAACGTCTATAAACGTCTTTGAAAATCCAGTTGTCTAGCTGTAGAGTGTGCAGTGGGCATGACTTACTACTAGACATAAAACTAAATGTCTTTTGTTAATACTTTCTTTTGTACATGTAAGCATCCCAAATTTTGTTTTGGAAGCTTTTTTATGTAGTAATTTAGAGAAGCTAGTTGTTAAAGTTTATTCTAAGTGTCTTTTATTTGACCTTTTTTGTGCTCTTTTTAATGGACCATTTCACTGTATTTTTGCCGAAGATCTAAGCTTGTAAAAACTAGACACTTGAGTTTCATCAAACGTGAGCATCAAAATTATGTTTCAAAGATTTTTTAAATGACTATCCTGGTGACAAGAGTCAAAGCTTAGCTATATACACTGTACATGTACTGTATGTACACACGTATAACACCCTGTAGTGCTACTTGTACACGTACATGTACATGTTCAAGTGATTACATTTACATGTTTTAACACACATATTTACATACAGTACAGTGAAAAAAATATACTCAGGGGCTCAGGGCGAAGTAGCTCTCGAAATGCAAAAAAGAGCCCCCGAAAGTCATAAAAGAGCCCCCCAAAATGTGCATAGAGTTCAATGCAAAACACATTAAAGAGTGTTATTTTCATGCAAGCAAGCCTGAAAAGTAGCCCCTGAAATTTTTAAAATATTTTTCCCCCCGAGTACAATGTACATCGACGTGTTCCACAAGGAGATCTTGTGCATCTAATAGCTTCATACAATCCCTATAGCCCAGCCAAAGGGGAATTTGTACTATGTATGTACATTGTTCTCCTTTCAAATTAAAAATTTACATGTTTGGGTTTTTGTTTGTGGACCACCCCCGTACATGTACATGTACTTGTAAGGTACATGTAGGTACATTCACACATGTGTGATATTTGACGCCCTTTGGTACATGTAACCCAGGGCCCTGTCTTGTAAAGTGTTTGATTGATCTATATTGATTGCAATTCATTTTTAGTTGGATATCAATAATAATAACTAGCAAACAAACATGTATAAGATATCAAAATAAACTGTAGCTATATTAGAGTGGATAACTCATTGGCCCAAATTCACAAAAGAGGTTTGTCGACAAACCTAGGTTTATGTGCGTCATATGACGCGTTTCAACGCAAATTTTACAAACCTTGGTTTGTAAAAAACAAAAGGAGGTTTGTCGACAAACCTCCTTTGTGAATTCGGGCCATTGGTTCTGAATAATTGAAACTCTTTAGCTGAAAGGGCCCTGGTCCTCCCTTTGTTTACAATGCTAACTGAAAATGATTTTTAAAAAGGTCGTTTTAGTCAACATTGTAAAGGCAACATACCTGCTTCATGGTGAATTGAACTATGTGTCCATATTTTGTGTGTGAATCCCATTGAAAGTGATGAGGAAGTAGATTGGAAATTCCCACAGGCATATGGGAAAGACATGTACAATGAGACAGATATTTCATAATGATTGAATAACTTTTAAATTTCCTAAATTGCTGAACACCAAACTTCTTTGTGCAAATCATCTGCATGCACACTTGCACAGAGAATATGCGTACACGTGGCCGTATGTATTGCTGTTTGTGGCAGGAGCAGGTAGCATACATGTACATGTACATGTACATGTATAAACCTTTCACCATTGCTGATGATTCCCCTTCATCTTAATATGCATCAACTCCTTTAAATTTTGTTTATAACATTTTCATGAAATTTATGCAAAATCTCATGTATTGAATGGTATTTACAAATGTAAGTACATATATCTGTACATGTATGTCTGTGGCAAAACTTATATCGCGTTAATAGCACCTTGATCAGTTCATATATTCACCATGCATTTGAAAAATCACAATGATGATTTGGGTTGAACATATTAATATGTACCTGTACATTGGAAATTTATCTCCTCCAGAAGGTTTAAATTCTTTCTAAATATAGCATTTATTTTTTTCACGCAGGAAAACGATGGAAGATTCCACGAATGATGCTGTGGTAGTCAGTGAAGAAAACAAGGAGAACAAAGTAGAAATCCTTAAAGATTGTCTTCATTTGCTTTCTGAAGAACAACATGAAGCTCGGTCAATCATTATGAAAAAATTGCAAGAAGAATTGAGAAATGAGGAAACAAAATTGCTACTTCTGAAAAAACTAAGATTGAATCAGCAACAGCCTGTATCAGTACCTACTAAACCAGAGGGAGCTGGAACAGCAGCAGTAGCCGGTGCCAACAATGGTACAGGACCTGCTCTTGGCCATAGAACTGGACTGCCACCAACCATGGCCCATTCCTCCATGACAGGGACAAAGCCCCATGCTAGTATTCAGCCACAATCAAATTCCTCCTCTCATCGACCCGACATGCCCCAGTTGATGCGTGGCTCCCATATACAGCGGCAGTTGCACAACTACCAGAAGGGCCACTCGGGACCTCCGCCCCTGATCATGGCCCAGCAGACGAGCAGGTCCTCTTCATCGTCTTCTACATCTCAGTCAGGTCAGATGGTCCGTGCTCCCGTCGTAAGGATTTCTACGTCGGCAGGGGCTTCGACCACTCCAACTCACAGCGTTTCGCGCCAGATGCAACATCAGCAGCAGTCAAGCAGCAGGCAGAGCCAGATGGCCAACGATGGCCAGTCGGCAGCCAGTAGACAAGCAGCTGCAAAGTTGGCTCTTCGGAAACAGCTCGAGAAGACGCTCCTTCAGATCCCCCCGCCAAAACCTCCTCCACCAGAATTGCACTTTTTGCCCAGTGCTGCCAACAACGAGTTTATCATTCTTGTTGGGCTGGAAGAGGTGGTAAACACAATCCTTGATCTCGATAAAAAGGATAAAAACCAGTCAAAGGGATTTTTACAGCCATACAAGTGTGCACAGTGCAACACAGACTTCACTACTATATGGAAGCAGGTTAAGATGGTAATTATGAAAACAAATGTTCACCTTTTAGTTATTGTGTCTGTCCGTCTTGTCGGTCTGTCTGTCTGTCTTGTCTGTGTAACAATGTACTTGTAGTGATGTGTTAGGGGGAGGGGGCATCGATAGTAGACATCTATACACTGATTTAAAAAAAAAAATTGTCATTGAAGTGTTCCAAATTAATTTTTGAAAATTTTGCGAACTGTTCATAATTGAAATTTTTCTTTTTGCATGGTTAACACCCAAAACCCTAAGGGTGACAAGAGGACTGTCCAGTACTATTTCAGCTACGGGTACCAACAATTATTCAGAAAGTAAATAGTGCTTTGAGTATTTATTCACCAGTTATTACTTAAGTGACAAATTAGCAATGTCTAGGCACTGCTACTTGAAGTGTACTGCCAAGATTGAACATGGTTTTCATTATCGTATTTGACCATTTTCATTTGTGTGCGTGTGTGTGTGTAGGATCCCAAGCAAGGCATCATGTGCGAGTCGTGCATCGTGTCCAACCAGAAGAAGGCCCTCAAAGCGGAGCACACCAACCGTCTCAAGACAGCCTTCGTCAAGGCGTTGCAGCAGGAGCAGGAGATTGAGCAGCGCATCCAGCAGAGTCAGAGAACAACTCAACAACCGTCTACTAGCAGGGTTAGCAGCAGTTCACAAAGACACAGGGTGAGTAAGGTAGGTCTCCATTGAAATACTGCAAATTGAAATGAAGACAACACCAAATTACCAATATATATATATATATATATATATACTAACGTAAAGTTGTGTAAACATATTTGTAGCTTACACCCAGTAAATACAGATTGATTGATTGATCTGTAACTCACAAATATGTTTAAACAATGGAATTTTCTCCCAGGAAGCATTACATTTATAAACACATAACAGTTGTTGAGGAAATTCTTTCTTTGCTTGATCCAAATAAAGGTTTTAAGGTTGAAGATATGTTTACCATTGTAACAAAAATTATTATTGATTTCAATTAGGTACACCTTGCTGTGGGATTGTTAAAAACTCATTTAAAATGTTGGTCAGGGATAATATTTTATTGATTTTTGATCATGGCTGTGCAAGCTGCTGTGTTGTCTCACCAATTAATACATGTATGTCATGACATCAAAGACACACAGGGATGGAAACTTGTGAAGTAATTTTTGCTATTGCTCACTCAATGTTTATGACGTTGTTTGAAATGGTTTAATTCTAAGTTTTTTCGGGCATTGTAAGATAGATGTACCACCTGCTTAGAGCCAGTGTTAAGCCATCATTTTATGCAGAATTAACACCCTTCTGGCTCTCAACAGCTGATAAGTTATAGGTAGAATTCATCTTTTTAATTTCGCTTGAGAGTGTATAATGGCAACTCTAGTGTTTTAACATGCCCCATGTTTTGAATCTAATTGAAGTAAGCTGAGAGAGTCTTTCAGTATTGACCTGTAACTCACGCAGCTCTTGCCCATTTATTTCAGACTCAAAACGTTGTCCATCGAAGTCAAGCTAGCTCCATGCACCATTCATCCTCGTCATCATCCAGCCAGGCGCACAGGCAGAGGGTCATGAATCCAGCTCCAAGTCAGAGGGTCGTACAGCAACCTATCCATTATGCCTATATACCCAACTTTCCTGTATCTGCAGTGAGTTATTTTACCTTTATCTCTTCAAGAAAAGTACAGTAAAAACTATCATTGATACTGTTGGTATTTTGTATTGTCTGATGAAAATGCATGTTTGGATGATTTTGAGATTAAGACATATATCCCGCGGGCATTTACTCTGGTGGCAATATCCTACATTTTACTTCACTGTAGAACTAACACTATAACCTACCTTGATCTAAGCCTTCCACACCATCTGGGAGATGTGTAATGGTTTCTGCTTCATGACCTCAAGCCAGATCTACCTATCTTGTGATGTTCTGGTCGCTTCTGTTAGGGATCCTAGACATCTGGTAGCACAATCAGCCTTTACACAATCTTAACCATTTCTTGGCTGGTCTGCCCTGGGGTCTATCACCATGAATATTAGAAGTCAGGAGTATCTTTGGATAGCGAGATGGTCTCATCCTGTTAACGTGGCAAAAGAATCGCAGCCGTTATGGGTCTATTTTGTCCAGAACAAACACTTAACCTTAAAGCCTCATTCAGATGCTTTGTTCGGGTGCCATTCAAGGAGACGTCAAAAAGAAAGCTGAGGTTCACTTCTTTATATCCCTAACCTTAACACAAACCTTACATCTTAGATGAAATATGATGTAAATAGTTGCCGGAGCGTATATGTTGATCACCACTTGTTTTCCTGCAGTGGTGGTTGTACATAATGTGAATAGGGAAAGAAATGTATAAT
>BEXV01001221.1:48388-69209 GCA_003118195.1 Hemicentrotus pulcherrimus
GGCCATTGATAACGATAATGACAAACTAAATGCAAATATAATGTAATGATAACAGCAATAAAAGTGGTTGGACCTCACTACTTTTTTTGTAACGCTAAAATCATTGATTCTGTTGATCAAACAGTATTGAAACTGCATCCATCCTTTTTCTCCTGCTAACGTTAGACCCTAAGGCCATGTGCAGATATGAGGCTGCGAATCCCTGGCAGATTTTATATGACATAAAATGTAATATGCTTCACAGTTCTGTATCCCATAACACAGAGATCGGTGAAGAAAAAAAATACATCTTTTTTTTTTGTGGCCGCCAACAAGCCTGAATCCTACATCAATCATTTGATGGAGTTGAATGCGCAAAAGATAGATAGACATACACCCATATGAGTTATGTGTACATAATGATTTTGAATGATAATCAAATGACTGTTCATAATTTATATTGAAAGTTGATATGTCAAACCTTAGGGAGTCCCAAGTTGTGGGGGTTCCTGTGCATTGACACATGTGAAGTCTTGTCTTTTAGCTCGTGAAAAAAACAAACAAACATAAATGTCTGTTTATATATTTCTGTATTTAGTGTACATGTAGGCCATTCATGATCAGAGAAAACATCCTTGTTCATTGTGATCAAGAGAAATCAAATTTCTTTCTTGTTTATCTCTCTTTTTTCCAGCCTCAGATCCAGATCATCCCACATCAGTACATGGTAGTTTCTACTTATGTCTGTTAACGCATGTCTGTATTGAGCATAGTCCATTCATAATCTGAGAAAACATCCTTGTTTATTGTGATCAAGACAAAATTAAATTTCTTTCTCGTTTATTTATCTTTCTCAAGCCTCAGATCCAGATCATCCCGAAGCAGCACATGGTAGCTTCTCATCGCTCTTCTGCTGATCGGCAACGGGAATACCTACTGGACATGATCCCGTCCAAGGGAATAGGCCATCCGCAGAACTCGGTCATATGGAAACGATGAGAAATTGCTGAGACTGCTTAATTCTCCTGTAGGCTCCCTCTCCCAGTTTCGCCTAACCCTGAACTCTTATGGAACAGTATATTAACATCAAAGGCTTTCCCTTCTGTAGGTTCTCTCTCCCTGGTTTGACTATGACGGATGTAGTATGACCCATAGAAGAAAAACAAAATTTATGGGTTTATTATAACCTTTAGTTTGAAAATGTTTAGAACATGGCCTGGGCTATCTTGATTCTGTATTTCACGTTTGTGTGCATTCTGCTGTAGGTTTCCCCTGACCATTCCACCTATCTGTAGTCACAGATGTGGTTCCCTCTCGTACAATCTGCCATCTTGGACTCTCCGGTCAGTCGGTTCACTCTCCCTGTTCTACCTGTCTCTGGTCCATGATGTGGTACAATCCATAGCAAAATGCAGTATGGACTTACATTATCTTTCAATTTTAAAATGGTTAGAACATGGCCCTGGCTATCTTTATTCTATATTTTACATGTGTGTGCATTCCCCTCTAGGTTCCCCCTCCCCACCCATCCATCTCTGATTACGGATGATCAGAGATGGAGTTCTCTGGTACAATCTATTGAAAAACATATTGAGGAGTCGGTGATACAAAGACGCAACTCCATTTTGAGAAAAAGTGGTTTATGTGTCACTGAGCACTTAGGCCTTAAAGAGTTAAGTCTAAGTTTCACTAGCTTTTGACTTCAATGGGGTGTTGGGTGGAGTTAAGTCTTTGTGTTTCCTGGAAAGCCCACATTTTTCTGAACATTTTGATATCAAATAATAATTTTAGCAAAATATGGAGATATGTCTTAGTGTCACTGAACCCTCGATATGAACTTATCATAACTTCCAGTTTAAAAAAGATTGGAACATGGCCAGGGCTCTCTCGATCCCTTACTTTAAATGCATCATTTGTCAGTTATGAGTGTTTCCCAAACTAGCCATTGCTAGCTTCTATGTGCTTATGAAGAAATGTACTTACTTTATATAATGGAGGGAATGGCTTCCCCACAGACAAGTGCATATTAGCTTGCTATCATATACCTCTTCATAATATAAATTTGTTAATCCTAACGCAAATGATGTAAATCGGTTCATACTTGTTTTTCTTCTCTTAATGTATTATTATCTCTTAGAAAACAGAATAATGCAGGTTCTAGAAATCACCATGGATATAGACTGAACCATATTGGTTCCGATAATCTGTATCGTGATTAAATCTGCCCTCAATTTGAGATAGAAATATATTTTCTTGGAGATAATTCTAACAAATTATGCAATGACATACTCATGAAGTTTTTAGTAAATGTGATGAGAAAATGGATCCACAAGTTATTACATTGTATTAATCCCAGCGAACGAGCACCTTCTGAAATTTAGAAAAATGTAAGACCATCTGTCCTAGGCATTTTATAACACTTATAAGAACAAGTGTGTAGGTTACATTTAAAATCATATATGTAAACATTCATTGGTTGTGTTGTGCACACTAAAATGGCAGTCAAACCCTATCGAGAAGGTCTGGTGCAAAAGGAACCAAAGTTGTGCAATTTTTAGCCTGCTCAATATGCCTACATTATTCGCTATTAAATATTTGTTTCCTTTTTGATGAATCAGTGAACTATATATATTCTCCCTATTCTCATCTTTGGTACTGTGGAATACTCTTCTAGGATAGTTCTATATTCATTGCATAAATGACCCCCAATATTTCATACCTTGACATCCAATTCAGTGTAAGAATAAGTGTGTGAGCTCCCATATGGTCATGGCACTGAAGTGGAATTCCCAAATGGATACTGTGATGTTCATATTTCTTTTGAATGATTTAGCCACGTTCATGTAATCACTGTCAAAATTACTTGCTCTCCTTGATACTATCTTTTCAGCAAGGTCCGCAAATGTGTGAAGTATGATATATTGAGCGAGTAGAGATTTTGTGCTACGTTTGTATTCCCCTATCATTTGGAAGAAAGATGTAGCATCGTTTGCACGATATTAAGGCAGCGCATGCTTGGAAAGTGCCATTTTGTCCAAATATCCTCATGAAAAGTATAGCGTCTCATGCTTGCAAGCAAGTAAAACAATATGGAAACATACCTCCAGTTCTGTGTGTTTGATAATAGGGAATGGTGATGGTCTTTATCAATGACATGCATTGGTATTAAGTATGGTTCATGTCCCTCCCAGGGCGCTAAAAAAAAAGTGACTTTATTTCTGTATTGTGCAACATTTGCATTGAAAAGGCAGAGAGTTTCACAAACAGGAATCTAGGGACTTTTGCTAGTGGTTGACATTGATGACAGTTTCATGTCACAAAATAATTGAATCACAGTATTTGCAATTTGTTTAAGGTTCTGGTTGTGCTGAAAAAGGGACAACAAAAAAAAGGGAGAAAAAAAAAGTTTGATAATTTGATGGAAGCATGGTGTTCATCACAGTCTAGCTTTACCAAGTAGCCTAGCATAAACATTTTATGCAAAAATCTGTTCCCCCAAACAGAAACTAAAAATGAAACTAAAATGACCTGAAAAAAAGTTGTTCTCTAATGCATATTTAAAGAACAAGCATGGAATAAGAGTGTTTGATGTGTAAATCAGTTTGAAATTCCAAAGTAGAAACCCCCCATGATGAAAGTGTGAATAATGTCATGATCTTTAAAGATAGTTTGTGTAGTTAGAGGACCACACCCATTTTCCTAGCATAGACGTATACATATAGTATGAACTGCATGGTGGAATTGACCCCAAACCCTTGTGATTAGTCATCATGGCAATGATATTAAAGGAGTATGCAAACTAATGCCAAGTTATTCTAGAGAAAAAAAAATCATTTGAAAGAAGCTTATTTCGGTGAAAAAATATGATTTCAGTTATGTTACGTTTTGGTTTCAGTGTTTCTGTTTTGTATATTTTTTTAGAGCGAAAGTTTAAGGAAATGGAATGTACTTCAGTATATAAATTAATTTATACAAACAATTCTAACTTTTTGTCAATGGAATAAGTTTGTATAATTGCACCAGAAAGAGTTAGACAAATGGCGCTTCAGGTGGCAATGACTTTTGTATTTGAATCTATTAATCGGCTGTGTGAGGAACGGACTTGGATTTATAAATGGTCCAAGACTTAAAGTACGGTTCACTATGAATCTGATGATGATGATGGAAAATATGTGGAATCTTAAAGATGATTGTTTATAAGATGTATTATTTTTCTTCATTTTGTAATTATATAATGCTTGTTTATTGTGACTGTGGCTTCTTGTACATGTATAATATGGCCCACTCTCTCCAGTGGTTGGTTTAATTACTGTATTGTATATGATGATGATGATAATGAAGATGTTATGTCCACTAGGTGTTGGTATAATCATTGAGAAATTTAAATAGGTGAAATCTTGATGGCACTGCCAAATGGCTGCCCCGTAGTCGTCACTTAACCATGACATTGTGCGATCTTATCGAGAATATTTTCTGAAAAATATACGTGATCTGTTTATCTGATCAATGAATTGATTTCATTTTTCGTGTAGATACTTAGCTTCGCTATGGACTTTGCTTAAATTATTTTTGGGAAGAAAAGGATTTTCTGTAGCAAGGGGAGTTTTTGTTCATTGTATTTTGATTTTCTCTTTTCTTTTTTGTGTAGTAAAATTTTGGATGCCACTCACATGTTCTGAAAAGAAATTAATAAAAGAGAAATAAAAAGAAACGTTTTCACCAGTGTCCTAATTGATATGGTGTCTGATTTTCATTTTCTTTTTGGTGGGGGGGGGGGGTATTTATCTAATATTGAATGGATTTGAGTGTGATACAAGAATATATTGCTCAAGCTATGACAATATTGGATTAGTCGAAGACCAGTCCAATGATGACACAAAAACAAAGCCATACAATATCATTATTATTATTATCTATATCACTCAGGCTGACTAGCGAAATAACAACATTTGACTTACCCGTTGAACAGTGAACGGGTACCAGCAAAAGTCTTGTCTTTCGTGGTACTGTACATGAAATGTATTTGTAATTGTATTTGATATAAATTTGTAATGATATGGAAAAATAAAACGATTGAATTGAATTGAAGAAAGAAAAAAAAAATTGATTTTCAATAATCAAGCAATAATGTATCATTTTAATTTCCCGGATGACAGAGCAATACAAGAACAATATTGATCTCGTATCCGGGTACTTTATTATACCACTTGGAAGCCTTTTATAGATAATAGATATCAATATCCCCTCCTATTTTTATCCTTGAGAATTCATGAAATAAAATTTACATTTCTACTCTCATGAGAAGAGCCCTGGATGCAGTAGTATATGAAATTATAAGTACTTTAGTGTCTCGACCATTTAAACATCAAGATTATGCTCCAAATGTTTAAGGGCTGATCTAGATAATTAAAAATGCCAAGTGAACCCCAATCATGCATGGGATTTATGAATATTTGATCTCTGTTTTTTTTTAAAATAGGCTAATGAATAGAAATACAAGAGAACAGACATTTTCATCTCTCATGAAGGCAATTTAATTTTGGTACATCAGAGTGTCCACAAACCCACAACACACACACCAACGAAATAACTAATGAGCAGAAATATAAGCGCCATATCCATTTTGCAAAATGCTCAAGGCCCCTGCGAGAGTATTGAACTACATGATTAAAAGGAAACGATGTACATATACATGCACACATTTACTTGCCACAAATATACTATGAGAAAATATACATGAATACTAATGAATTTATCAAAAGCAGTTTTAAAGGGACGAGTCTGGATAATCATGTTGCTTGGATTATAGTTGCAATACGTTTTTTTTACATCAGAGTAACCTATATTTTTGCGCAACACACTGGCGAGGAAAGGTTTCCTCTCTCCCATGAAAAAGCACATTTCCATGCCCCCTAGTTTTGACGATGCAATTTCCCGCGTGTTGCCTTTGTGTTTGGTTCATTGGGTTTCATTCAACAAGTGCAAACATATCTCGAAGCATCGGAGTAGACGTCGGTGCCTTTAGGATGTAATTGTTGCTTAGTCATTTTGGTGTTTATATATAATATTTTCCATCCAAACATGTTATAAATTAGGCTATTATAAATAATGGCGAAATCCTTTAAAAACAATAATTTCTCTTTGACCAATAATATTGTAACGTAAAACATGCGGGCGCGGGCATCCAGCTCCTGTTTCATAAACAAAGCCGTATTCAACTGCCAACTTCTAAACTACAGAGGGAGACATTCTTCTAGCTGTTCNCTCACAGACCTTGAGAGAAACAAATTTACCAAATATATGAATTAGTAGGCGGTTTCCCGGCAAATTTGTTATCATCATGTATTAGTCAAAACATTCTTTCACATGATTGGTACTGAGAGCTTCCATTTCATTTTTTTGAAATTGGGGCGTTTCCAATACTGGTCTTTACCTTTAAAACAGCGATTATAATGGTCTTATGTCGCAGTGTACGCGCGCTTAATCGTAACCAGCTATGTTTGTTGACTTTTTGTTGAACATGCTGCATGCCAGCTAGATGAGGCGCAGGCTCAATAATTACGTAATAATTCTTCACTTCCTGCATGGGCTCGCCAAAGCGAGTGAATTTCACTGGCAGTATGAAATCGACAGGGGGTATTTTCAATCGGTGTGACTCCAATAGAAGCCAGTTTGAAAGCAGTATGTTATGTCATTGAAAAAAGAAGTGTACTTTTTATGATTTAAAAAAAAAATATATATATTTTTCTTGCAAAAATTCACAGATGTTTTTTGTCGCTTTTATATCATAAGCCAATTAGATTACTTTCATGGCCATTTTCAAATACCAACCAGCACTTTTAAGATTTAAATGTACAATACACAGCTATACATGTAATCATGTTTTGGGGCATTTATGACCTTGTGGTTTGACACCCGATTTATGACTACCCCATAAAAAGGGATATTTTTATCTTACAAATCATAATAATCTTGTTGATTTCAGGTTTGATTTTCTAGATGCAAATACAACTTACTATCATCGTAGACACAGTCCCGATATACATCTCTTATGTAACCAACTTGACACACGCACATATTCCTTCCATTTGTCTGATCCCTCCTACAGATCTCGTTGTCCTGGCAGTCACCGTAGCCTGGGATACACTCCCAACTGGACGTTGATGCATAATCTATTTGGAAATGAGAACACAGAGAGGGAGAAGAAGAAAAAATCCTGTCAAGCGAAGATAAAATCCGGTCAAGCTAAGAAATTCCTTGTGAAACAAATTACACATGGCACATATTCCCTCCATGTGTTTGGTCCCTCCTGCAGATATGATTATACTGGCAGTCGTTATGGCCCGGGATACATTCCCTTCTGGATGTTGGTACATACATGTACATGTACATAATCTATTCAGAATCCAAGAGAAGTGAGCACTATTTTTTATTTTTTTACTCAACACCCATCCCTCCCCTTTTTTTGCCAGGGGAGAGGGCCCATCTTCTTTTTTTTTCTCCAAAAAAAGGTAAAATTCACATGTTTTTTTTGCCAGGGGAGGGGGCCCTGGCACTCCCTGGATACGCCACTGCTTATTACAAGGGTTGGACTGCCCTTTCAAAATATAGGAATAAAATAGTATACTTAAGTATTGTGAAATATGCTGTGCGACTTGCTTGATTCATTCTACATTGATCTAATAAATACTCTGCTCAAAATGGCATGTAAAAACTTCACACATAAACGCACAATAAAGAAAGATTATCTTTGCAAATGCCTCTTTATGAAATACAGTCATCTTGTTTTAATTTGCGGTAAAGTAAACAATATATATTGTTACACACATGATACATTAATGAATTTTAAGTATTTTATTTTTTAATAATCTCATATTCAATACATAATATAGTATTTCAAATCAAATTGGATCCTTTTCCCAATACAGTGTTTCCACTTGCAACCCAATACTTATTGATCATTGAACACAATTCACACTGGAAAATTGCTGTAATAAAAAAGTTACCATAGAAATATGATATTTACATATATGAAAGTGACAAGACCATATACAATGTCAACTGTAGATTAATGCTCTTAAAATTCACATGGTGCCTGTGTATATATACATCGAAACTGCGTTGTTGGACTATTAAATTTGGCAGAACTATGGCTACGAATGCCCACCTACATGTACTTGAAGCAACAAGAGAAATAAATTGATAAAGAGAGAGGGGTAGGGACGTTAAAACAAAACAAACTAGTGATCTAGGCCATTAGCAAACCATTTTGCATAAATGAAAAATTAAATGCAAGCAGCATCTAACAGTTTATATAAAGCTATTGGGAGCATTAGTAAACTATCATTAAAATAATAAATCATATCTTCAAACAACAAAAAGTAGAGAAATTCATGATAAATGATGAATTACAAATAATTTTTTCTTTTCTTCATCCATTAGAAAGTGATTAATCAGAATACCTCATCTTATGAATTTTTTTTTGAAAGTACCACAAAAAATAGAAAATTTAGGAGCTGCACTTTCAGCTTGAGAAAGGATACTATGTTTGATGAGTGTACTACGTGTAAAATGTGATCAGAAGACATGGGACAATGGATGACTCTATGTGTAGTCCACAGTTACAAAGTAATAAATTTGTTTTCCATAACTTAACGGCCATTGATAACGATAATGACAAACTAAATGCAAATATAATGTAGTGATAACAGCAATAAAAGTGGTTGGACCTCACTACTTTTTTTGTAACGCTAAAATCATTGATTCTGTTGATCAAACAGTATTGAAACTGCATCCATCCTTTTTCTCCTGCTAACGTTAGACCCTAAGGCCATGTGCAGATATGAGGCTGCGAATCCCTGGCAGATTTTATATGAAATAAAATGTAATATGCTTCACAGTTCTGTATCCCATAACACAGAGATCGGTGAAGAAAAAAAATACATCTTTTTTTTTGTGGCCGTTTACCGCGTCTTAGCTGCAGGAGCCCTACGAGTGCAATTATTGGTTCACATACATTATGATTAAGGCTTGCCCTTAGAAATGTTTGCTAAGGTCTGACCTGCAACGATTTCTGATTCATTTTCCACATACCAGTGAGCAACTGGAGAGGGATTTGAGAACCAATTTGTTGCTATAGTTATCGCCATCCTCATCACTGACCAGGCCTTAAATGTAATACAAAGTTTCAGTATGGGGTCATGAATTTGGTTTAAAATGAACATATTGGAAGCATATGCGATCCTTCAATATTCAGCGATCGTTGTCGCGGTTGAAATTGAGTCTTAAATTGATGAAATTATAAATAATAAACTCTTCACGTTGCATAGCTCCCTCTTATGGTCATGATATTAATTTGAAATTTATCGGAATTTACCAGGAGCACCGGTAAATTTGTTCATCAAATTTTTTTGAAAGCAGAAGTGTTTTAGGGGCCTACATCCACATCCACAGGGGCATCCAAATGTTTCAAATTTGTCAAGAATCACAATCCAGCCAATTTTCAAAATTTCCCAAAACTGTGTATTACCGGTACTTTTAAAAGGAACACATAATCTTGTGATAGCATACAGATTGAGATGTAGATTCAAGTAACCTTAAATGTAGAAAAAAAGTATAAAACGGATATAATATTATTTTTCTTTGAAATGAATTGGCCTTGATGTTTCAGATATGACGTACTGTTAATACATAACCACTTTATATTTTACAAAATATACATACAAAAAAGAAGGATTTTACAATTAATTCACCCGATAAAATTAACGTTATTGATATATTCTTTTGAATATTTCTAAAATTGACCTTATGTGTTGTGTTACCTTGGAGCATACAATTCTTTTTAAAATGTCAAAATATATGTTTTGTTTAATATGTAATTGTGTATCAGTCTCTTTTGTTTGTTATAGCGCTTAGAGACTTCGGTGGTAAGCGCTTTATAAGTAACGTTTGTATTATTTATTATTGAAATGTTTGAAAATACCATCAAGGCCAAATAAAAAATAATATATATAAAGGAAGATGGCATTATAGGGTGAATATTATAGCTACATAGGTAATTGTGCTTTTACAATTACAACAATCATAATTTCACATTATTATTGTTTGTTTAAGTATATAAATGCTGTCGTGCACAGTTATTGTATTCTGTACAGTGCAAGTGTTATTTCTATATATGAAGTTTATAAAAGGACTACATCTGTTACTAACAACTAATTGAAAAGAAAAGATATTTAACATACATCATAGGCACTATAATAATGCAACATAAAGTTCACTCAATACATTTCTTGGATATATTACAAGCTATGTATAATTTTTCTACAGAATATAAGAACTTCTACATGGTACACATATATGAATGTACACCAGTATTTATCTCAATGAATATATACATTGTGTACAATTCAACCATTGCATATACAAATGAAATTGAGCATTTTTAAATAATGAATAGTATTTCTTGGTTATGTATCATATTATTCAAGCGATTTCATAAATCATAAACATCTTCTCGTACAAAGAAAGTCACAGAAGTGAGATGACACTAAGAATGTTGTGCCATCCTTCCATAATGGTGCAGTTTATCAAAAATATTTTGATCAATGCACATTTCAAAAGAAATGTGTTACTGTTGGAAAGTTAAGCTTCAAAGTGCGGTTTCAGTGTCCTGAAACCCCTTTCACAAAGCCTTTTTTCAATGACAAATCTGCTGATAACCAATCAGAAGCAAGGATTTCACTAGCTTATAACAAAGACTGTCTTTTGTCACAGATGACAAGCTTTGTGAAATAGGGCCCTGATGTTTGCTACTTGATTCGTTCCTTAAGAAACTGAGCCCACACGAATCAACAATGCCCAAAATAGAATATGTGGGCAGTATTACGTACAAATACTTTCTATTGCATTTAGGAGACAGCATGCCAAACTAATTGAAATGGTTATCTATATTCATTAGAATTTGAAAGAATGGCTACAATACATCTTGTGTATCTCTGTTCATCAGGACAAATCAAATTATAAAACCCCACAAAGATGGCTGAACACATATTAACACATTTTAGTAAGCATGCAATACACATCCTCACTAAACTAAGGTCATTTTTTCCTTCACCATATGTAAAAGACTCTGACATGTGTCCATGGGGGTCAAATTCAGACTGTTGCGCATGTTCTGACTGAGAGTGTTTAAGCAGGACCCCCATGTCCCCACAACTGGTCTCATATCTAAACAATTGTCGGTTTTAAATAGCTTTGCTTGCTATATGAGTTAGTAATTCCATATGAGAACTGAACTGCTCTAATGCACATGTACACATATAAGGCATTTCAAATAAAAATTCCACCATTGTGGCCTTAATTAAAGTGCTATATCCTCACTTATCTCTATATTCTTATTTGATCAAGGCGAGTGTCTTAGAAAAAACAAGCATTTGGTGCTTTGGCTGAAATCTGAACCAATGGAGGTATATTGTGACCTCTAGATCTAAATATTTGACCCCTGCACCCCACCCCCAAAAAAATCTCTGTAAAAGCAATATCATTTATGTTCTGAATTCAACCAACTACCAAAATTCAGCCTAAAAGCAACAACAACTGCACTATCTGTGTTAAATTAAATGGCAATTAAAAATTTTGTTTTTGACTTTATAATATTGTGAGCATATGGCCACTGATTATGACTATGATCATTTCAGTATTATCTTGTGTCTCCAACAAACAAATACAACATGGAACAATGCCCTTGCACATTACATATACCAATATTTTAAACAATACTGGTAGTATCTCGTAATTTTTTTGGCCACTTTGAATATTTATGAACACAATCATATAGGTTGGATGGTGGGATATGGGTAGGTATATACAGTGAAACAGTCTATAAAGGAAAATCAACAGACACAGTCAAAGTATTCAGAGGTGTTGCGGTCTAGTGGATAAGTCCCTGGACTGTGAACCACGAGGTACGGGGTTCAAATCTCTGCCACAACACTAATGTCCTTTGGCAAGACATCAATCAGAATCTACATTTGCCACATTCCGACACTCGACCCAGGTGATGTTAATAGGTACCTGGCAGGAAGTACTTCCTCTAAATGCTTGAGTGCTGTCATGGCAGCCGTGTGGTAACCACAATCATTACGATCATTGTAATCAATATGGACAATATTCTAGTCTGTATTTGTTCTCAACAGGGATCTTAATGCCCAACGCCCCCCGAGCGATTTTGGTGTTGAATGATTTGAACGTCGAAAGGAATAATCCCTTAACATTAGGATTAAGCAATCATTTGCTAGTGGAAGGCCACAACCAGAAATAATATAAAATCAAAGAAATCAATGTGACGAGGTCTCACTCACAGGCTGAACATTGCTTCATGAAAGACACAAAGTAGCTAAAGAAATGTACATATACAAAGAGAACGCATTATAATCACGTCCCATGACTATAGGAAAGAGAAGCGATACTACACGCAGGGAGTTGTATTAAACTCACAAACATACAATACAATACAATAAACACATATAGTCAATGACTTGAACGCCACTGCAAACGTAGAAAATGGGTAGTGTGGGCAAGCCATCCATGCAGCTATTAATCAACACCCTCGAAACCTTGCGTGTTTTCTACGGCAGTTCGGAGCTTGGAGCGAAGGACATGGTACGATTCATATGTTGGCAGATCTAGACGGTTGAAACTGCACATGAGGAAAGGACAAACAAAAAAATATATAATGTTTTAGCTGAAAATGTTTGTATCATGTACAATATAATTTGTATCATGGTCTTTTCACTGTTTTGCTGTGAACAACTTAAAGCCCCTCAGCACTAATTTGGCCAGGATGGATTAGACCTCCCTGTATGGTCACTGGCAGGTGGTTATCTCATAAAGTCAGCTCTCAATTAACATAAGAAAAAGTAGACCATGGGGGATCAACAGGCACCGCTTAGGCATTGTTGGTTATTTAGAGGGCGCAAGTAGCTACAAGTAGTGCGTCTTGCTTTAAAATAAATAAAACGGGAGTATAAAGAGTTTTTAATAGAACTTAAAAAAAAAAAAACACCAGCAACAAACAGGTATGATTATAGGTATAAATTGGTATGAACGTAGCTACTGATTGCTTATTCCAATCTAAAGACTGATGGAACAAAAATCTACTCCTCCAGTTTCTACATTGTGTATATCTTCATATGAAGAGTGTCCATCACAGTAGGGAAAATTAATTGAATGCTTCACTGCGTTAAAAAAATGAACCATTGGTGAGAAAGAGGCAGTGGAGACAAGATATATCACAAAGGGTTACAGTGAACATTTTAACATACAAGAGGTGTAATATTTCTTAATTTAAAGGCTCTGGAGAAATGCATTGGCATTGCTCATTTTACCTCTAAAGGATATTGACATAAAAATATTTAAAAATATTAATTTCTTAAGAAATAGGAACAGAAGAAGAAAAAAAGAAGAAAAGGAGAAAGATAAATAAACAAACAGACCACTCAATAGTATATGTTTTTTAAGATTTTGTAATCATTACAAAAAACACTATGGTGTTTGACTGGTAAAAGAGGAAAAAAAAAAGAACAAAAAGGAAGATGTTAAGGTCGTTAAATCTTACCATGTATGAGCCCTGGGTAGCGCATTAGGACTGCCCCATTTCTCAATGGTGAATAGCTGTGGTCCGTTGCTACCATAGAGGTGGGCAAAGCCGTTCATTGGGACACGGGATGTTCCGGTGACGAACTGGAGTAACCTGGCTCGCATCTCAGCACCCATTGCAAGGACAGCCTGGTATAAAGTGAAACAAGATGTACAAGGTTTGAAATGTTAGGCTTCCAGGGGGGTGTTTCACCAAGACTAAGATCGACTTAAAGTTGGACATAACTATGGCAGGCCCTTCATGCCACTGTTTGTTTTTTACCATTATGATCTTTAGATAATATTTTTTCCTTCAATAATGAATTATTGTAAATTCTGTAGATTTGTGACCATGATTTGTATGTCCCTAGACCAATGCCCATAAATGGTGAGAGCAAACAGTGGCAAAAACAGCCTGCCATAGTTGAGTCCAACAACTTCAAGACGGTCTTTGTGAAACACTCCCCTGGGAAAAGTTTCAATTGCTATAAAGAATATTTGGCTTGCAGCTAGTAGATACAGCTCGTATGGTTTCTCTTGTAATTGAAAACAAAGTCAGAAAAAGTCTTGGAACCAAAATGATTTGTACCTGCCATCTACTGCTTGCCGGGCAGCGACTCCGCCACCAGGCAATTACTAGTCCATGGCACAGTCATGATGAACTGGAAATAAATACCTCAACACTCCTGACTCATTCTGACTTATAAATATTCATCAGTCCACCATTTGGAAAAAGCTTTGAATGTTAGGCTTCCTGGTCGCAGTTTCAATAGTTACAAAGAAATTTTGGGCTTGCACCCAGTTTATAAAGATTGCGTGCTCAATCTTGTAATTGAAAACAAGTCTGTACAAATCTTGGAACTGGCAGGATTTTTTGCAATTACAAGATCAAGCGTGTGGTCTTAATCTACTGGGTGCAAGCCAACAATTTCTGTACAACAAGATAAACAAGTAATTGTTACACTATGGGAAAATTAAATAAGAAGAAATTCTGTTTCAAAGACAAACTAGAGGAATTATTGAGGGGGGAAATGTGATACTCTTCATCTGGTGGATATTAATTAAATGTTTATAGCCAAACAGGTGGTGGTTGGAGCAGTATGGTTAAGACAATAAAACAACTTTAAATAAATTTGCTTAATTGATTTCCATTTCAAAAGTATTTTACAGGAATATTACAGGAAGGGGAATGTATACAACTAAGAAGTNATGAGGATGAGAAACCAATGACTGTCTTTTACCTGGGATTCTAATAAACTTAAATACATGTTTCTCAATTGTATTTTGACTGGGCATAATTTTCTGCGAACAAATTCATTACATGCAAAATTTAATTTGAAAAATAATCCCCCAAAACAACAACAGCGATAACAAGAACAAACACACACACAAAAAGAAAAAAGAAAAAAAAAGAAAAAAAGACTGCCATACAGAGCACACTTAAAAAGAGAAAAGAAAAAGGAAAGAAATATCTTATGATGTTTCAAAATCCAGCACTGATAAGAAACCTTTGAAATCATTATTTGAGAAAATATTTAAAATTACATATTGAGAAAATAAAACTGACTTGGCTTACCTCAATCTCATTTTCATCAAACATTGTGAGCAGTTCTCTTGGCACTAAACTTGTAAATCCCTGTAAGAATGAATCAATGTTTATGAGAATATTATTCACCAACATGCCCATGTACTGACATTTACTTTTGCATATTAAAGATAAACTTTAGTACTGGTTATGAGATTTCATTGTGAAAGAAAAGGTGTGGAAAGGATCAGAAATCATAATAAATTTGACCAAGTCTTGGTAAAGTAACAAGCACTGTACACAGAAAGCTATATATGGGACAACACACATGGTGTCGGGGCTAGTACTACCTTGATTTCCTTGTCTTTCTATGCTCATTACTCAGCCAGTATACATTTTCTTTCAAAATTGTTTGGCATATGTCATTTATTGGTAATCTTGAACATTCAGTGTAAGTTTAGTTTGATTCTGTGAGAATTAATTTTCTTATTTTTACCAGAACTGGAGTTTATCTTTAAATGTCAAAGGTATTTGGAGGGAAAGAACCTTTGCTTGTGCAGGACCTTTGCCATAGAATGCTTTCCCTCAAGAGATTAATAATAGATTGTTGGAAGAGTTAAAAAATAATCTACATCTTACATGTATCTGTTTAATTCTGCATATAATCAAAAGTTTTGTCATTTTGTAATGTTGCATCTTCCTTCTGTTTGTTTGTTTATAATGCATATGCTTTTATGTCATCTCGTTATTGAGTTTTTGTTTCACTAGTGTACCATGACCATTAGATTTCAAATAGATTCAGCGCTTTACAAATCTCACATATCATCATTATTACTATCATTATTGTTTCGGTTTCATGAACAAAGAATGACATAAAAATGATCATGTTACATGACCATTGGTCTACTCCAAGCTCTAGCAGAGCTCAAAAATTAACCCACTACACAGGGACTGTTTTACAGAGCATTTTTTCAATGACAAATGACAAAAATCAGTGATAAATCTGCTGATAACTAATCAGAAGCAAGGATTTCACTAGTTTGTAACAAAAACTGTAGTTTGTCACTGATGACAAGTTTTGTGAAATGGGGCCCAGATATACTTAAATTTAATAAGAGGTTGGTAAATTATTGGGAAACTTTGCATGGACTTGCCCATAAACATTCCTATTATCTGTATACAACCAATGTTTATCGTCACCATAAGTGTGACAATCCATAATGACAATGAGACTGAATATCACTTCACTTTATTGAAAACAAAGATGCATATCTCTCATATGTACATTCCTTACAATTAGGGAAAAACAGAAAAACAAACTGTTAATGGTCCTTTAATATTCTCATCAACTTACATCCATGAAGGCATCCATTTGCTTTCTGACCCTGTTGACAAATCGCCACTCAATGACAAGTCTGGAAGTTTTTAAAAAGAAGAAGGAAGGAGAATGAGAACAAATTTTGAATTTAATTTCAAATAAAAATGCTTGGATATGCATCAATTACGATCAATCACAAGTGTAAAATAATGGCAGAGTGCAATCAATAGGGTCTGGTTGAAGAAGAGTCAGAAGAAGAATAGATTTATTATTATCATTATTGGTACGTATAGTGATCTCCATCACATTAAATCTCTGATATCCAGAACAATAATAATAATGATATTCTGAGTTTATATAGGGCTTAAAGCTTATCTTTACTAGTTTATAGGAGGGATTAGACCACACTGCAAGATTACTGGACAGGTGGTTATCTCATCAACTCAGCTCTCAATTAACATAAGAAAAAGAGAATTATGGGGCACCAATGGTCACATATTAGGCATTGTTTTCTATAAATGGAGCAAGTAGCTACCAGTAGGACAGTGTGGCTTTAATACTTCCAACAATTCCCCTAAGCGCTTTACAGATATATTGTTACCCGGTAATCGGATTCAGGCTTGACAACATTCAATGCATACCTTGTATTCTACAGTTTGGAGACTTATCCACTAGGCCACAGAACCTCTACATTTAGGCTTAGGATAAAGATGGCTTCTATATAAATCAGCAGTTGGTTTAAGCACTTTTAACCCTTTTAGGACAGGATATATTTTAGGGCTAAATTGATCACTTATTGACCTTCAAATTGGCAACAATAATATTTCTCTTTTATTGCTTTATTGTTAAAATGAAATGTAATGTCCCTGAAAACAATATGCATGGCCAGGAATGTTGTCAAAAAGTTGACAAATTTCAAATTTTGATCGAAAAAAAATGTGTTGCCAATTTCAGGGTTTTTAAAGCTTATTTTAAAATTCCTGACATTAGAAACAAGATACAGGAGGCATGAAACAAAAAATGGATGAAGTGTATGCAGAATTTTGTTGCCTTTTCTGCTCATACATTTGGTACGTTTTTAGAGCTCTAAATCAAAAGTTATAGAGTACAGAAGCTGTGACGTCATAACAATCTATTTTTAGAATTTCTCAACTTTGTCTTCATTTTCTGAAAGAGCATACAAAATAATGCTTAACATATTCAATTGAAAATGAAGACAAAATTGAGAAATTCTAAAATTAGATTTTTTATGACGTCACACTTCTCCACTCTATCGGGTCGAACTAGAAAATGTGGAATGAGTGTCGTAAATATTTATGAAGTGTATTTATGAAGTTTGCATAGATTAAAATAAAAGAGAGGCATGAACACTTTTTACCATGATACAAGTGAACACCCTCTGGTTCTGTGTAGATCACACATGACATGGTCTGTGCTTTTACTACACATTGATTTCAGTGATAATTATCATTGACATATCTTATCTTTTATCATATAATAACATGCAATGGATTTACTGGATGTATTCTGCCTTGTTTTCATTCGTCAGTGGGATATCAGCACCATGCGGCTTCAGCTCTGTTGTTTTGGTCTGTAAAAGAAAACACAGGGACAAAAAAAAAGGGTGAAGAAAGGTTCCTAGGAGAAGAAGACTTAAAGCCAGTCTGCACTACTTGTAGCTACTTGCGCCCTCTATATAGCCAACAATGCCTAAGCGGTACCTGTTGATCCCCCATGGTCCCCTTTTTCTTATGTTAATTGAGAGCTGATTTGATGAGATACTAACCTGTCAGTGACAATTGCAGGGAGGTCGAATCCCTCCTGGCTGAACTAGGGCAGACAGGCTTTAAAACTTCTTTGAATATTTTTGATTCCTATAGGAATCTCTCCTATGTAATCTACATATTGCAAAACACATATCACTACTAGATATCTATCATGTTTAGTCATGAACATGCAGTGCCACTTAAATATTTTCAGTAAAGATAAGGTAAAGTAAAGATTTGGAAATATATAAATATATGTTTCTAGAACCACACTGAGACCAGTAATGTTAATGATTAATAAAAATAGATAACCAGCATACTTATACTCAATCTGAAGACAACAGCAAGTGCTAAGGTCATGTAATAAAAGAAAAAAGGATGTATATTTAAGTTTGGTCAAATTTAAATCAAGTCAATGACAATTTTAATACTTCAGACAATTTCAATACTTCAAGAAAAAAAAAAGGATGTATATTCAAGTTTGGTCAAATCTGAATTAAGTCAATGACAATTTTAATACTTCGGACAATTTCAATACCTCAAGAAAAAAAAGATGTATTTTTAAGCTTGGTCAAATTTAAATCAAGTCAATGACAATTTCAATACTTCAGACAATTATAATATCTCCGACTATTTTAAATAGATTTGATTTTGTTTACCTGTCCTAAGCTTTCTTCATCCACTGCGAAGGTCAGATCAAGGTCGACTGGGTCGTTGTCTGTGATCCACTGCAGGGAGCTGTGATATTCAGAATCCTAAATAAACACAGAACAACATCCAAATATATTCAGATTTTGACAGACAATACACAACATTAATCCAGACCAAACCTTGGTTACATTTACATCTTGGGTAGATGGGAACATATTTTTTTTTTAAACGAGTCACAGGGAAATTGGAAGACTATATCAAATATCTTAACTTAGATTTTGCTTTAAGAAATTGAATTAGCAATTGAACATTATGTAAGAGGACAAATACAGTAAAAGAGTGCAGTGTGTTAAAAAAACAGAAAAAACCAACTGAATCTTTTTTGTTGTTGTTGGAATTTTAAAGTTTATTCAGTGTTAATATTTTAGAATACCAAGTATCTTTTAACTCCTCATTTAAATACTGCACATATATCGCATGCGTGCAACAAAGCATACGCGTAACACACCTCTTGCCAACTTGACAAAGGCACTTGAGTCATATTCCAGATAAAAGATTCATAATTGAGCGCTAACTGAGCGCCAAGTGAGGTTTCAGAATACAGCCCCTCATAAAAACAAATAATAATGCTATAAAGGCAATCCCTTTTACACTATCAAGCATCAATCAATTTGCTTCTCACATACCGGTAGTCTTTTTCTCTCTTGTTAAAGTGCCTTTACTCTTCTAATGCATACAAGACATTTCATGATGTATTAATCATTTTTACATCTACCAGGAAAAAAAAAAAGGGTTTGCTGGAGCATTACTTTGCAAAATGCTTTGAATCACTAAAGCGGACTTTGACCAGAGTAGACCCTAAATTTTCATTCATCAATACAATGATAATACACTATTCAAACACACATAAAAAAGGTTAAGTCATGAGCAGTAGATGTGTACGTACCACTGATTCCATGTCTCGTAATGTGATTGGTTTGCCAGCCATCATCTTGTAGAAAGGTCTGATGAAGAATGCTGATGCGAAAGAAATTAGAATTAATAAAATGCAAAAAATATTACATTCAATCAATTTGCTTTTAAATCATAATATCCAAAATACTGTTGCCAGCTGCCAATTTTTGTGATGTTAAAAAGGACTAACTGTTTGCTGAGAGACAGAAGGGAATTATAGTGCTTTACAGTGATAATGCTCTTCTTACCGTTAGCTGACTTTCTCTGACTTAACGAATTAATGAAAAAATATATGATTATAGTTGAACAACTTTAAAGGGATAGTTGAGTTATGTTGCAGAGGGCGCTACATAAAATATTTTTTTTTGTGACATAATGAAAAAATGAGTGTCAAATTTGAAAGAACATAATATTTAATTGACAAAATCATCTTTGTTTGATCAAAATCGGTTCAGAGACGGCAGAAATATAACAATTTGTAATACTTGTGTACCACCACAAATATTAGATATTTTGAAAAATTTGAAAAAAACGTTGAAAAAAACGAAATAACGCCTTTTACATTGTTCTTCGTCCAAATGCCGATGTTGGCTTTTTTGTTGGCATTTTCGTGTTGCTTATATTACCCACAATTAGCTGGCTCATGTATTGTTATTTTTAATCAAATAATTAATTAACGGTCACCATGTTTTTTGAAAGTGGAGCTGAACCCCCTATGGTATGATCCTATTGGCTAAATTTCACACATCTTGGGGTCTAAAATTACCTTCATAGCAATTTTAGGTTCTAAAAGGGCACTATAAATGTCATAGATAAGAATAAGAGCAATAACCATGCACTTTGAAGGCATTTGCGGTCTGAAAACAGAACTCAACTATCCCTTTAACATTGTAAAAAGTGCCTCATAAATACTTATACTAATCAAATATCATGTATTTTCTTTATGACTGCTTCAAGCATAAGTTCCAAGTATAAAAGTACTTTGTTCAAAAC
>BEXV01001221.1:115063-125241 GCA_003118195.1 Hemicentrotus pulcherrimus
ATGATTCAATGAGAAACCATTTTCAAGGGAAACAACAAATGTGGCCTTTGTAGACAGGTGGTCTTTGTAGACAGGTGGTCACTAAAGCAGGTTTGACTGTACATGAAAAGAGTTGTAAAGGGTACATGAGCATTTGTCTACATCATTAACCCACTTCTTGTGATGGCCAAGATTAAACTGATTAAATCTTTGCAAAGCATAAAACGTATGACCATTCGGTACAATTTTCTGAAAATCAAGACTATTACTTTTGGGCTCTATAGCCCTAAAGTCGATGAAGTCGTTATTTTCCCACTTGAAAACATTTTCAAGCCCCACCTTTTTAAGGGAAGTTCTAAATTAGTATTATCTTTCAAATGCAGTTGGAATTTAACTTTATCATTTTTGTGGCCTGCAAATGGGACATAATACCTTTAAAAGCCTCTTGTACAACTAGGAATTTGTGATTGAGATGCAACTTCAGAAATCAAACCCAGTCCCAAGTATTCTCTTTTACATGTAGCTGAAACCTGAAAGTCAAGTTGTGTTTAATTTTGGTGAATAAGTGACCTTATTAGGCCATGTGCATAAAAATTGTGATTAAAATGCAACTCGAAAATACCAACCCAAGTCTAAAATTTAAGATTCTGCATTAGACAAAAATCAACTTGTGTTTAATTTTGGATAACTGTCATGTAAGATGCTTTATATTTCTTGACTGAAATTTAAGAGCAGGGATGGATTAAAATGGAAATTACTGTGTCCATGATAGACTTTTGAATACAGGTATTTGTATGTATGTAATGACAGAGAATGGATGAAGTTTAATGTCATGTTTTATAACAATATCAAATGCAATAAAGTTGAAATACTATGAGAAACAGTCATTTTGAAACACAGGCTCATCAAAATGATCATGTTTACATGGTTTTATTCATCATGTAATGTACAAGAATATGAGTTTTTTGAAATTGCATTTACATGACGATATTTAAGGTATTGAAAATATTTGAATAGCACATTCAAGATGAATGGCGAACTCTGTTATATCTATCATGATGATCAATTGTTAGCCAAATAATTTCCATATTAATATGAAAAGATTTTACCAACTATCCACACTCACAGAGATGTCATTTGCTTATCTGCAATGATAGGGTATATGAATGAAAGGAATAGTATTCTGAGGATCGATCAATCGAGAGAGAGAAGGTAAGTGCAAATAAGGCGCTCTACTTCACTGAAAGACAATGCGATTTCATAATGTAAGTGACACGTACTTTGCTGCATGCTGCATTGTTAAAAACAGATAAAAAGCAAACCTTTATGTAATAGATACAAATAGAAGGTTCATGTTTTTATTTTTAGTTAAACATGCATTACAATATATCCTAGAAACCCTTTCATGATATAACATAACCACTCGAATATGACGGGTTGATTGCAAAATATTTTTATTTTAGTTATATCTGCTAAAGAATACTACATAATCTATTTCAGCTAAAATGGAAAGACTTGATATGAAAGACCATGCAATAAAATCAGTACCGGTACTTTCTTTTCATCAGGCATACCTGTCAAATAGAATAATTTGTATAAATCTGGATGTTGATTTATAGAGTATCGAAGTGTAATGTCATACAGGGCAAGTTGTCAAGGTTTCCGGTTTCGAACAATTTTGTGCTAAACTGTGGTGATCACACCAGGCATAAATACTGAATTTGCCCTGCTCCAGGCCGTTGCTTTAATGATTTTGCGGTGAACCTCATGCGTAGGCTCTAATGGTTAGTTCCAGTAACCTGGACGACGAGCGAATATTACATTAGCACTTCGGTACTTCATACTGCTCAATACTATTTTTGGAATGTACATCATACATTTAGTAAAATATAACTGTATTGCTTACCGGTTTGGACGTACTATTTTTCAAAATGATATCACTATTAACTATAATCTCTCTCGTACATATAGGTGCGTAGGTCATTTCCATCGTATTTGATCCGATAGAATTGATTTACTAAAGACATTGTGTTGAACTGTTCATCAATAAGATAGATGAGTTTAATGTGGTTGAACAAAAAAACAAACCCAGTTTTATGCAACTTGAATCGTGGTTAGCAAAATAGTACAAAAGACGGAGACAAGATTAAACGCTTGCATTAAATTTTAGAATTCCACGATAATTTGAGGGGAAACTTAGTAGTTTCTACCGGTTAGAAATAAAAATGACCGTGGTACATGATTTACAAAATTATTATCCCTGAATTCTTTCAAAAACGGACAAACAAATTATTAATTCATTTGATATGTGACAATCGCATTTTTGTTCAGTCTTGGCAAATAATATCAATCATGATTTTATTATATTATTTATCAATGATAACGTTGGCGAAAGGGGAAAGGTGTTTGACAGACTTCTGCAGCACTATTTTCATGAAGAGATATATTTGAATTAAAATTTCTCTATTCGTCAAAATGACAAAGTAAAATTGTAAAAAGATAAATTCCGGAGAGGCTTACCAATACATATGTTATAATTACAATGGAATCTTTACATTGGCATCCAGGTTCTTGTGTATTTTTTTTTTTTGGAATACTTCTGGCATTACTGTTTTTCTACAAAAAGCACCGTTTCTAAAGAATTTTTGTGGAATTTTATTATTTCCTCGATCAGTATTACAATCAGTATTACGTATAGTGTCGAAGTATAAATTGAGATGTCTGAAAATATGCCTATAAACACAATCGCAACTTACTTTAGAAAAATCAAGTCAATTGCAATGTCCTTGTGTGTCATCTATAGAAATGCTCTAACATGGCATGATTTCTAATTTTATATTTTACAATGGGGTATTGAAATTGTACTTGAGTTTTTTGTTGAAAACAGTTGCGTTCGTGTTCTATATCATATTTTATATCAAAAGAAAATAACAATGATTGTTATTCAAACCATCAAAGTACTGATGGCATTTTAAAATGACATTGCAGAGTAGAGCCGAGGTCCAGTAATCATCCTTTCAATCAGTTTAATCAAGGTTAACCCGTGCCTAAAAAATAAGCTTACTCTAAATTTATAGCTTTCTTGCGCTCTGGTACACAGACAAAGTTCAATTCTGCTCGCAACAATGTCAATAATCGCAATCGATTTATGCCATTCCAGAGACCGAAGATCTCCGGGTTGCGACGATTGTTCATCTTGTTCTCTGAATCCTGTATCCGGTTTATCGATACCATGATTATAACAGAATAGAATTTCCATTCGAAGTTCTGTCTGTCCATTTTCAGTCTCTCCTTTCGCATTAAGTCAAAACTCTTCTTCGGAGTATTTAGAAGGAAATGAATCCAAGATCCAAGATTCGAATTGCGAGTTCATTTTAGGCAACCTGACGCCACGTCCATCACGTGACCTCTGCATGATCACCTGGCCAGGAATACGACGATGAGGATGATGACGAGTGCGAAGACGAGAAAGGCAATGATGGCGAGGAGGATGCATCGCCACCACCGTCGAATCCGCGCTTGCCTCATGACGTGCTCGACCTCTGCCTTGTCGATAGGTCGAGGTGTGACAGGCTCGTGGCCGGTGACTGATTGACGGGGCGTCATGAACGTACTCCCCGAAGGGATGGTTGGGGGAAGGTAACTTCGCGGTAATGTGTTCTGATATGGAAGAAAAAAACAAAATCATTATCAAGAATCAACATGAGTTCTTCGCGTTGAGAATGCGCAAGAATAAGATAACTGTCAAAATGCAAATAAAATGTTCTGATAATTTGTTTAAAGAAATCAATGTATGAATTAGTCAACTTCAAAATTAAGTTCGTTCGCGTTATTATATACTACTATAAATTATATTGATTAAGTCTTGTACTTGAATGAACAAGATTGACTTAAATCTGTTATATACGAACTTACCTTTTTTCCTCGTTGCAAATTAAATGTTGTATTCTAAAAATATCAGAACACGCTTCTTCCATTTTATAAATAGTATGTTACTCTGAGAGTGATGTTAACATAGTATATTACAATTTCATAATTCCCTATCTAAATTCATGTATTCATGAGAAAAAGATCTTGTAAGTTTTTTTTTCACCGAATCTATCGGACTATCATCATCACTAAAGGAGGAGGTTCTTCGTAATCTATTACAGGTGTAAGAAATTCAAAATTTACCAACCTTCTGAACTCTTGCAGGCATGACTTTTCCATGAGTATTCTATTAAATGGAAGAAAACAAACCAATGATATTCGATTTCAAACTTTGTGCCCCACATATAGTTCCGCCGAGTTATTTTGTGTTTCTAACGTGCAGATCATATCTTCGGCTTTATTAGAATATATATTGTTTTATATGCCTATTTCGTACCGAGTTATTAGCATATACAAGACCAAGCTTTATTTTTATACATTAAAAAAGGAAAATTAATACCAGCATCATCATGCGACTTACATAACTATTTGTCTCATATGAACGTCAAAGGTATCTATAAAGTTAGTCTGTGGTTTAATCATGGAATGATTTAACTGTTCGGACAAATATTAGGTTGCTCTGTACATGTGAGATATTGAGCACAATATTATCTTATAATAAAAATTAGAAATAAACTTAAGAGTGAATCACTCGGACTGTGATTTTTCTATTTCAAAGATGAATATAATTGAAAGACATTTTAATGGAAACTCTCTATAAGTATTCAACAGATTTCAAGACACTAATGAATCATAAAAACACTGATTTTTTGCCTTATTTTGATGGTTATTATTTTGCACGTTATCAAAGTTTGCCTTATGGAAGTTTAAAACTTCTATTTCATTTTGAGTGCTGACTTACCACCTGATCCACCGGGCCTCCTACACTGCTCCTGGGTGTGGTCTTAGGGGGCCCATCACGGTCACCCCTCAGCTGAAAGTTACCCCCGTACGCGATGGGAGGGGGGCTCTGTTCACCCATCGGGTCACCCATCAGCACGTTCTTAGAGTCAAACAGATACGCGAAAAGAGTCATTGTATCGTCCAAATAAGTAAAATCACGCTCTCGTATGGATATTGGAACAGTAATATACCTCACAGAGTCCAAATGATTAGTACTCCAACTCCAACTCACCAGGGACCTCCCTGAACTCACTTACGTCCAGTGTTGAAATGAAAATACTTTCACTCTTCTTCAAGTTAGGGTACAAGTCATGGGCGTAAATCTGCAATTAATACCTATTGTTCTTAAGGATTTACGCCCATGGTACAAGTGCACAGGAGGCAAGGGGAGTATTTGAAAGGATGTTACCTTATATTGAACTGCGAATACCAATGAAATCCCCTACAAATTGAAAGCACGTATTATAATCACTTTCATCCATTTCAAGAGCTCGTTACGAACAGGATATGGATGCCCTCTTAAGAGATCGTGTTCGAAAGACTTTAAGAATTCAGTCGCTTTTGAAGACACTTTAAAATCAAACACGAATGACCTTGCATCTCTTTGTGTTAAATCCTCTTTATATTAAGGTAAAAGTGCATGTGGGAGGCAAGATGAGCTCCAAAGGATGTATGTCTTTTATTGGACTGAAATTTCCCATGAAATCTCCTACTAATTGACAGCACGTAATGTAATCGCATTGATTCCATTTCAAGAATTCGTTATGCAGACAGTGCACAGCTTGATGCCCTTTTGAGAGATGGTGTTTGAAGGACCTTTAGTCGCTTTTGAAGACATTTTAAAATCGAACACGGACGACCTTGCGTGTATTTGTGTCTTCAACAAAGTGGTATTGCAATTAAACAACCGTGGACAATAATGTGTGCCCATGCATTTGTTTTGATTCGTCGATTTTATTGATTTTTCTATTGATTTATTGGGAGATATTCATAACAAAGTACGTGATAATACAAAGGAAGTAAAACAATACATACAATAATAAAACTGTGCTTTATCGTTGCAAATTACTTTACACACGCTCTCACTGCAAGCAATTTGTCTATTTTAAGGTCATTGTGAAAATGCTGTTCTATATTGAAAGGTCAATGACCTATACGATTCTTTCAATTTTCATTCATTAAAAGAAAAATGCAGTCACCTAATTTAATCGTATGTTAATCTGTTTTGAAAGTCTGCAATGTTATGATTGTTTATCGTTTTTTGCGCCTGTTATCTCTTGTAATGGAATTTGCAAAGTAAAACTTAAACTTGGAAAAGAACAATTAATTAGAACCTCTTAAGTAAAGGGACCAACCTGCGAAACTGTATTGACAGAACCGTTTGGTTTTGGATTCAGCCTCGTCACACTCCCGTTGGTGGTCGAACCCGACTCGCTCCCTAATCGGTTTCTTCTCAGCTCGCTGGCGTTGACCTCTACCGTACCGTTCTTATCATAGAGAGGGTTGACTCTCAAAGGCGTCTTCGTTGAGGCAGTCGTATCGCCGAAGACCGATGCCATTTTCGCGTCGGCGACATCTTTCTCGCTCAGTTTGTTGAGCTGGACTCGCTGTTCAGAGTAACAAATAATGACATTTTAAGGTATAACATAATGCAAAAGAATACGGAATTTAATTGTAAACCATTACTTTTCTTTAAATCTACGGCCCTGATCGCATAAAGAGCATTGATGTCTGCCATTTGCACAATTTTCTTTGAATCAAATCTTTATTCAATTTTTCTCATCAAAATTAAGCAAAAACAGTATATCAGAGCAAGACTATTGTACCAAATGATGAATACATACATTTGACAAAGAAAGATAAAATGAAATTATAACTATACATCATAACTGCCTCTTATCGGATTAGACTAAAAAACAAAAATGAAGTAGTTCTCGTCCCTGCCCGACAATTAATTTTATAAGAAAAAAAGCAAAACAAAAAACAAACAAAAACCTGTGATATGCATTGTTTTTAGATAGCTTCTAAAGTGATACAAATCATTTGTTTTGTCATACATCACATCAGTTTACTCACGTAGCACACTAAATGTGAATAATAATAATACTAATAATATACCGTATACTTATATAGCGCATATAGGAAAAGTGGATAGAGTAACATAAGAAGAGTAAGTAATGCTCAACAGTCTTTCTCTCGTTAACATTGAAAAGTATTTCTGAAAAGAAATCTTTTAAGACGCGCCTTAAAGTTGTCAACAGTATCACAATTTTTAAAAAGATTTTTGCGGTAATTTATTTCCAAGTTCGGCCGATGCAACCTGAAAAGAGCGGGACCCGTAGAATTTAGTATTTATTTGTGGAATGGTGAGGGGAGACTTTTGGGAAGATCTGAGAATTCTGTTTGGAACACAAAATAGGCGTGTCCAGCTGTAATTGGCATGGCAGCCATCTTGGAAAAGAGTTGCAAAATAGTGAATAGTAATGCCCTGCCTACCCCTTTTTAGAAAAAAGTCCGGACGAGAAACACGTTACAAAGTTTTTGTTATTATTTTGGCCTTATGTACAATCCAAAAGACTGACGCTCCAATACCGACAGCCGACGAAACCGACAATGGGCATTTACAGGCTTTTTGAAAGTTATTTGAGTGCTATCATGAGACCGAAACTGCGTTCTCATAGGCTGTTGGCCTACTTTGCCCCAGATCCAAGTCATTATCGCAGTTTTCCAAATTTTTGTGCCAACCCACTCCCACTCTACATCGGAATATTCACAAAGTCACCTATTTTGATTATACACTTTCCGACTCGAATAGTTTCGTCATTCTATATATAGCCTATTATCATGGATTCGACAAGAATCTTTGAGAGCCCGAAGGGCGTTAACTTGTATTTCTTCAATGCAGAATTAATGTCCTTTTGGCTTACAGCATATGTAATGAAGAAAAGGAGATATTTGAGTTGTGATATGTTTGCAGCCAGGAAGGCAATAACTAATATACTATAACACCGTTAACGCCCTTCTACCTCCAAACAGGCGTGCATGACGTCACGATCAAGCATTTATTTTCCTACATGTAAGCACAATGCTTGCATTATCTGTATGCTTATGTATAACGAATTACCATATTTGTTATCCAAACATAAAAATACATGTATATCCATATTTCTTTTTTTACAACGACTGCATGGGCGAATGAAAGGATTATTACTTTTTTGCATTCAGATGTTTTTAAAGTGTTTATCATTTGTAACGTCCTTATACTGATGAATAGGAAAAACGTTGTATGCTTTAATCTACTGTCAATACACGGTTAACTAGATAATAAAGATTATGTTCGTACACGAAGAGGTTCAGTAACGTTATCCGACACGGCAATTCTAACGATCCCATTTTTATTCATTGGGTCATGAGTACAACAAAAGAGGGTCGAGGGCAAAAGCAAAATGAAATTCATACTTTTTTTTCTCATCTAAATTTATTCACTGCATATTATTTCGCTCAAGTCATTTTCATGAATAGATTGGTATTCCGACCGCGCCTTGCACTGGAACAATAACGTCTTTCTCTAATTGCCTTGAACCTTATCATAATACACAACGCCTTAATACATTGTACTGAATTGGCAAAAAGAATATCTCAAGAAAAATTTGGATGACACAGTGTCCTAGAGTGTAAAAATATTATATACATGTATATGTAAACGTTAATTTTAGTCACGGGTATCTCCATAATGGCATTCACTTCAAGTTATATTTTGTCCCATGCACTGTACATTACCGTCCAAATCAAAAATATCTTATTTTCGAAAACTGGTAGCCCTAATAGAGGTTTGATCGGACAAGCGTCAAGCAGAATCATACTATTTCTGTTCATGCGTGTTCAATTTCATGATCTTTTGTAACTTACGAGGCACAGAAATGACCTTGGGTGTGCTCACCATTCAACTTGAAGTATACAGTTCAGTTTCATAATCATGAAAGTTCATACAATATCAAGACTTAGGAGATGCAGACGACCCAACATTGTTCCAGTATTCTCTCTCGAGTTTGAACGTGGTTTCCAAACTTTTCAGCTGGCATGTTAAATGAAAATTGTGGAGGTGTCATGGAAATAGTGGTCCATTGCCTCTCATTTCAAGGGTCGAAGGTTCGAATACAAGGACGGCACTACCGTCCTATGGACATATTAGGGACTTTTAGATTCGCACGAAGACAATAGGTCTATGCTACGATCGACGTCCTGTTAATGCACTGAGTAGAATGGACGTCACACGTATCAGTCCACGCAAATCTAAAAGTCCTTAATATCATCCACATTTGCCACTCTCCACTCAGGTGTAAATGGGTACCTGGCAATTGATGGGGTTATACCTATTGCAGGGCCCGCAAGAAGAGCAATACCAATACTGAAGTGGCTCCCCTCGGTTTAACAATTATTTTTGTCAATATCATCAGTATTATTATTACTACTGTTTTTTGTTATCTTATTGAAATAATAATGTCCATTGCCAAGAAATTATTTTGATGACGTGGCGCCAAATATCTTGGACTACACGAGTCAACGAATTCTACTGGCAGCAACTTTACACGTTCAAACTGTTATTATTTCCTTCATGTCTGAAATGCCACGTAAAACCATGATGCAATTCATTTCCCTCTACATTGAAATGTTAGGTTAAAAGTATTTCAACCAACTAAGAAAGATGAGTTTAAAAAATATATAAAAAAACAAGAAAAATTATCCAATACTTCATTAGAAAAAAAAAGGACAACTTTAACACTCCTATTTGTCTCTGACAGAAAATTGGAAGATTGCATTAACTTTAAAGATGAATGTGATCCATCGCAAAGAATTACAAGTTAATGATTCCATCACCTTCAACCAGCCCCAAAATCCAAAAATTATACTCACAAATACACCACACCCCTATAATTGACTCATACTCAGAAAATCAGAAAAATCCTGTCGATATGTAGACCGTCGTTCGTCATTAATGTGTAGATGTCCAAAATACAATAATTTTCATAAAATATATTCCGGAGTGAGAGATTATTTGTGTGATGAGACGGTTAACACGCTCCATACAAAATGATGTAGTATACTGACAGAGGGAAGAAGGTATATAGAGAAGAGTGGGAGAGTATAGATGGGGTGGTAGTAATATTATGTAAATCCTTGTCGCTGAACACTTACGATGAGAAAATAGTCAAACATTGCTTAGCTCTCTAAGAATGTTACTTCTGTTTGAAAGTACACAGGTAGTTAAAGGTAAAGACCAGTTTTGGAAACGCCTCCCCCCCTCTCAAAAAATTAAATGGAAGCTC
>BEXV01001222.1:5930-18331 GCA_003118195.1 Hemicentrotus pulcherrimus
AGATGATACAATTGCTGTGTAAAACAGTGACAAGAACAAAGTCATTTGAATATATATTCAATCTATTTTCATGACAATTGCCCAAACTGAAAACAACCTTCCTCGCCTTCAAGAGCTCTTCAAAATACACCAAAAGAGTTACACGATATGACAAACACTTACTTTAAAGCTACTCTAGATACGCTATTATATATCATTTGAAAAGTGTTCCTTTACCAATGAAAGTAAACCCTCACTGATAAATCAAATAAGAAATTTAAAAAATAATGAAGATTACTGCTTTTCAGTGAAGCATACATAATTTAGAGCAAATTGATACATTTTCTTTTGTATAACGATTCTTTTATTGATTTTTGTCGTAATTGCTCATACTGATTGTTCTGTTGGAAGTTAAAATTAAAAACTGAAACTGAAACTGAAAACTATTACGTTACACTGTCCCGAAAATTGGATAAACCGAAGACATTAAATCCTCATTGGGCGCCCAAAATATTAAATTGTGACGCCGATGTACTAAGTGCCAAAAAAACCCAGTATATTATTATCATTTCTATCATCATCATCGTCATCATCACACGTATTCTTGTGGGAAATTGTATAATTGCAAAAACAAATCAGATAGGTACAAATTCGTATAACGTTTGGAGGGTACATGGACCCTTGTGTTCCCTGTTAATTTTGTGAGCGATTTGTGCAGAATTCGATAACTTACACACAATTCGAGTGACTTACACTTGAATAATTTATGCAAAATTCAAAAGTAAGGTTGCCAGCGAATAGGGTTTGTATAGGGGTCGCCGTATCGCCGCCCTTGAACGCGATGATTTTGAACTCTATTCTGTTCGTCATGTGTGTCTGAGCTGAGTGAAACAGTGCGTGTGCCTTCCTTAAAAAAAAAAAAAAGAATATACCCAAGTGTTAGATAATTAAACGCCCTTAAATGGATATACCATGACGTTACATTTTGAGACTTTGTAGATCTTCCTGACGAATCCACTTTTTAGTTTACAGCTAAAAGAAATAAATGCTATCATTCACCAAAATGGAAGCAGTTGTCGAATGTAGCCTAGCCTCGTTCACCAAAATCAGTGATGAAAACTTGTGACTAGCTACCCTCAAGTGCTGTATACACACAAAACAAGAACCACGGATCTCTGCATATTCTGCAAGGGAAATCGCTTCAGATTGTTTTAAAGATGATGCAATGTTTGATTAATACTAACTAGTTCAAGGGTTTTAATTTGTGGACAAAAGGGGGTTATCAACATTTCAGATGAGCCATTTTAAACAGCTGGACTGGGTCCCATAAAAAAGTCCTACCAAAAGAATAACAGAAACAGCGACATTTTTAATGATATTCCGGAAATACGTTACATGAAGCTATTGATATCACGACATTTTCACTACCCATTTGATATTTCAAGAATTATTTGAGGAAAGGTTTGTTTTTTTAAATTTCCAATCTGAATCACTGCCTTAGAAATATATTTCATTATTTTCCAGATTTCTTTGTCACAAAAAAAAAAAAACATAAAGTAGATAGACTCTCATAAAGTTTAAGAAGGATATGAATATTAATATTTTCATAATAATTTTTGTTTCAGTTTATACCGCGCTTTTCCCATAAGGCCCAAAGCGCTTACAGTGAATGAAAATAATAATTATATAAATACATATAATTAGAAAAAACAGTCTTAGAACTACAAATTACAAAAAAAAAGATGTGTTTTTAAGTCATAGGGTGCGAATGATCTTGCTTATAGAGGTTCTGTGGTTTGGTGGATAAGTCCGGGTCCGCGGTTCGAGTCCCGACGCGGCACTAGTGCCCTTTGGCAAGACATTATTCTCCATTGCCACTCTCCAACCAGGTGTTAAATGGGTACCGGTAGGAAGGAATTCCCTGAATGCTTTGATATTTGAATATCCAATAGTATTACTTTTATTAGGTGGTTTGTCATTTGTATTAATATTATTATTTCCTCCTGTTTGACTCTCAACACATCTTCTCACAAACTGAATAATACACCACAAATTACATAGTCTACCCACATACTATCATGTCTTCTATTGTACACTTCCGTGTTTAAAATATGAAATAGTGATACTACATCAAAGCGACACACAGTCCCGGCCGCGAAATTTTTACCAATCAGATGACCGGAAATATTAGCAAATTTGCAAACCCAAGCTGGACGTCTGCTGATATTCTAACCTTCGTTAGAAATGAAAACTTTGTCGGAAGAAGATTAATTCATCGACACTACTCCAAATATGTGATTCGCATATCGTCCAATTTCAAAACTTGACGAATGCGCATCTGGCATTGATAATGCATGCAAAGTTTCAAAAGAAACAGAATTGATAAAAGGTATTACAAAGTTTCCGTATGGGGTCATGAATGGGGTTATGCGATTTTACAATATTCAATGATCGTTGTCGCGGTTGAAATCGAGTCTAAAGTGATGAAATTGTAAATAATAGACTCTTTATGTCGTATAGCTCACTCCTAAGACTAATATTACTTTAGCTCTAGTTGACCACGATAAACCGATTTGGTATTCCCGTTAAGAAATTAAACATGTATATCAGAATTGCATATTCTAAGATTTTCATGGTCGCAGCTACCACGTTTATTAATTATGATTGTGATAACGTTATAATAACAGATGGAAAATTCTCGGTTTCATTTTTTCTGGAAGGACAAGACACTATTCAACGATTTTTGTTTTCCCAACCAATTTGCGTGAACAGAATTAATACGCGAGGGGGACCATCTAATTTTTTTTTCTTCTGAAAAGCGAGAAGAAAAAAAAGGATCATCAGCTTTTATCTTGGAGGTTTTGACTCCAAGAAGTGGGAGGGATGCATCCATCGCACCCCTACCCTTTTTTGACGGGCAAGACATTTTCATTAAAAAAATAATTGATTTCTGAAGTTTGATAGGATACTCTAGTTTGATTTGAGCGATTTATATTTGGGTTCATGGCAACGTGCCCCCTTTTCAAATCGAGAGGGTGTCCTTTTTTACCCCTGGATTATTGGCCTTGCCATTTGGTTTAAACGAGAGTTACTGGAGTTGCCTGTGTCGGCCTTTTGATGGGGTAAGGGCGTCAGGGGAGGGGCTGAACAGGGGTTACTTGAATGAATTGTGCGAGAACTAGGCGTTCGAGAGGGTGTGGATTTTATATTGCTTTCTCTCTGACGTTACATCTTCACTTTCCTTTCTTTTTCTCCTCTCTATCTCCCTCTCTCTCTCTCTCTCTCCCTTCCTCTGTCTCTATCTCTCTCTCTCTCTCTCTCTCTTCCTCTCTGCTTCCCTCTTTTGATATGGATGGGTATTTTATTTTCTGTTCTATTTTTGCCATTCGATTAGGAGGGAACGTGCCCCTGTAGATACGCCACCAGGATGAGGGGGTCGGAATGAAAATTAATATAATTTGTCTTCCACCCAGCTGTCCAAAGCGTTTGGCAACGTATTCGGTGCTCTCAGCATTCAATGAATACATACTTAACAAACTGATTTGAAAATAATTTCTTTGATTTATTTTACATTTTCATTGCAGATGAACACAATCATGATATAAAACACCAATGCATAACTACTTGTATGAATTATATTATTCACATTCGAATTGGATTCTGAAGGGCTTTGTCATTTCGATCCCGAAAATGCGATACGTTTATTTCTAAGGGGAATGTGGGCATTAAATGTACACAATCTTTAAGCTGAAATATATTTTGGGTTAGCATTATTATCAAAGTGAATTTTCTAATTGTTATAATTTTTCTCGCTGAACTGATCTCTTACAAGCCCTATATTGGTTGAACAACGTTGTATGCAGTGCAATGTTTCTTTGGAAAACGTATCTCTATACCCTGCATACATATTGTAATGTACATGCAAGGGTTTTTCACACGAATATAAGCTCTGCATTTTAGAGTATGTCTCTTTTCCTTTAAAATTCAACTTTATTTATGATACGCTTATATATTTTGTATCCTAAAATGCTTCACTGACTTGTCGACATTTAAGATTGTATAATCACAAATAACTTTAATTTTCTATGTTCTATTACATCTGACTTTTTTTATTTATTTTATGAAAGCATTTACTTATATTTTGATTGAGTTATGGAAAACAAATTATTTGAATAGACTTGAATTGAAAAGAGTCAAATCGGGGTCTATGTATGAAGTTTAGATGATACCAGTTGCTGTGTAAAACAATATCAAAAACAACGTCATTTGAATATAATTATATTTGTTGTTTTTTCCCTGACAATCGCCCAAACTGAAAACAATCTTCCTCACCTTTAAATCAGGAGCTCTTCAAAAGACACCCAAAGTTATCATACAAACTTTAAAGCTACTCTAGATAGACACTATCAAATATCATTTGAACTCCTTAGTTTAGAAAGCGCGGATAATAGGTAAAAAATGTTCCTTCACCAGTAAAAGTAAAACCCATTTCATACTTAAACGAATCATACCAAACTAAATCATATCAAATTGAAAATTAAGATAACTGCTTCTCAGTGGATCCCCCATTTTTCACAGTTTTTCCTTAAAAACAAGCATCCATAATTTACAGCAAATCTATACATTTTCTTTCGTAATTCGATTACTGATTTTGAAGGAAATAAATGCTTCATATTAATTTACATTGATTGTACTTCATTCATTTTCTAAAAAAAATTGCTTCGATTGTTCTGTTCAAAATTAAAATTAAAAACTAAAACTGAAAACGTTACATTCTTCCGAAACTTTGATGAACCTAAGGCATAATATCTTCATAATTGGGCAAACCAAAAATAATTGTAACGCATTTACACTCTACAGACATTGCCGATGTACTTTAAGCGCTAAATAAACCCAGACTATCATTATTACAATCATTACTTTCATAATCGTCACCATACTTATAAATATTAGTGTTATTATTATCATTATTATAGTAAAACCTATTTGTGGAAAATGTATCGTAATTGCAAAAGTCAAATCAGATTGGTACCTACAACGTTGTCTTACGTTTTGGGGTACATGAAGCCCTTTTCCCCTGCTAATTATATGAATAATTTGTGCAGAATTTGAAAACCTCATATTCATAACGGATGAGAATGACATACATTTTAATCATAAATACACAGGTTATTCTCTTTTGGATAGAAGGCTTTTAATATATAGTATAACCTCAATATTGGCGTGAAGGTGAAGCGTGTAAAGAGTCACACAATCAAGACAGTTTCGCTACCAATTATTTCAGATGAATAAAATCCCTTTGAAATCATTTCATAGTTGTGTGCGCATAATTCACCTAAGCAAATTTGAGGGCACAGAGATTTTTGTTCGCGATTAAGGTCAGTCATGAAATTTTGCGATTACAGATATACACTGTATATATATATATTTATATATACAACAAACCCACTTATAACACAATCGCAAACGCTTTCAAAGAATATTAACAGCCTTGTTTATCACTTTTTGAAGCGTAGAACATCAAAATTACATATTACGCAATCAGTAAAGGGTTTTCTGTAAGCCGACAATACAGTAAAATATTGAATTTGGCGTTGACTCGATTCCTTGAAAGTCTCTGCGACCGTGTTTTATTCAATCCTTCGTTACACAATAGCAAATACATATTTACTTTAATAAGGAAGTATTTTTTGGTTTGATAGATATACAATTCGACACCCCGCTGAATACAGAAAGTCATAACGAATCATATGAAAAAATATTTACATAAGATATAGTATATAATTTACGTCAAGAGGTATAATTCTTTCAAATAGTTGTCTGTACAGCGTCATATAAATCGAATACAACAATATCTATCATTCAAGTTATATAAAAAGGGAACATGTCACAAACATTCACGCAGAATACAATATAGCGAATAAGAAAATATTGAAATATTTTGGTCTTTTGATGCATTTCCTTGTCACATTACGTGCAGATAATTTGATGGGGTCCGTCATAAACTTGTAATATCAAATAATGTTTAAACAATTTGATCATGTCATGTGAATAATCTACTCTATTCGGGGTACATTTTTGCGATCATTTATGTAGTACAAATAAAGCGATATGAAAAGTCGCTCAAAAATCATAAAATAATATTCTGCAGTAAAATTTATCATTTTCTAACCCTATCTATCGTGTTTCCATCTATCAGGACAGTGTCTAGATGAGGGGCGGGGTACGATTTCCCCCATTACAACTTTTTATCGGTGGATACAGCATTTGTATATAGTGTAAACAAAATCTCAAAAATTAATGACTTCTCAGCTTCTCCTCTTTAAACACCTGATGGCAAATCTGACGACCAATTTTTGTTGGGAATTTAAGAATCTGATATTTCTTCTGGTTTTCTAAAATTTTCAGCTATTAAATAAATGTCCTCAAACTCTTCTCTCTCTCTCTCCCCTGCCATATTCGAATTGGTCTATCGATGCCGCTGCTTTCAGTCAAGATCTACTCTTACTTAAGGTGTGTTCTGATATAAATTGTATTCAATATTCTTAGGCTTTTGCTTTGGACCAATGTTCAGCTTATTGATTTTCCACCAGGTCTACCGACATTAAAAACACAAAAACAGAAACAAATTTATTTTAAAAAAAAGATTTGAAAAGAAAAATCAGTCACTCCCCAAACTATTGTGTGATTTTCGCGTCTACGTGCATGTGTTTCGGAACAAATACAAATAAATGTACCATTTACAACAAAATGTGAATCACTTTACTTGAGACTGTACTTCACGAGTTTTCAATCAATTTAAGATAGATTCATACACGTTGCGTTGGTTTTACTTAGACTTAGGGACTACGCAATTAAAGAATCATAACTTTGAGTATGTTAAGCGGATGCACTAAGCTGAGAAAAGAAAATTAAACGGGATGCATAGAATAAGAAATTGAAATTATAAACGACATAAAATGTCAAAACTAATGAAAAGAATTAACGACAAGAAATTGGGAAAGACACATAAACCTTTGATATACCGGTAAAGATTTGATTTAATAATGGATGTAAGTAAAGGCAACATTTGTACAATGGATGCCTAGTTCACTAGTATAGAGGTAGATACAAGAAAACAGGGACCCAACACCAACTAAACTGATACATTTGCAGAGATAGACTTAATAAATAACTGGAAGACTGTAGTTGCCATCTAAAACGTCTACCTACACCAAGTTTACATCTACTACTCTCTAACGCAAGATGAACGCTATGATATCGACGGCCACAGCTCACGAAACAGACCGACAGTCTACGAGGCCGTAGCGACTGTCAACAAGACCGACGGACCTTCTGTAAAAAGATCTCGGGGGTCACGAGACTGCTTCTGACAACTTTTCTGAGTGTTCGTCAGACCGGTATAGTCGGTCTCGTGGCCGGGGCTGATGGTCTACTCCAGGGCATTTTGAAACTACTCCCTTCGTTCAATTGAAAACAAATAAACATACTAGTATCTTATATATCAAACAAAACAACCCTAGTGCTTTTATTTTATTTTTTACTGGGCCTGAATGAAACATATACAATATCACACGCATTTGATCCCCCATCATAAGCCTATCTTAAATTTTTCGACTGAACATGCAGAAGAAATTAGAGTGCTTTAAAACTTCCCAAGGCAACATTTTTATAGCAAATAAAATAATGATATAGATAAAACACAAGAGAATATACAAAGTCACATACGTCCTGATAGTATTCAAAGTTTTAGCAGCACTATGAAATGAGTACTCCAGCCTTGCAATGTAAAGCCATCAAGTAACAACTTTGATTATTGGAGTCCTCTGAGTTGAAACGCGATATGAAATCTAAAACAAATCACCGAACGTGTCTCTAAGTATACCTATAACCCTTCACCACTCTCAATATAATGAACTATACTTATATTCTATAGCGGAGTTCGTTATTCTCATAGCTGCTTCTTTCTACTAAATGTTCTATTAATAAAATGCTCCTTCTCCTCTATCTAGACTGTGCCTTCAATCATTGTTCAACGAATCTCCTAAATTTGCTTCTCCTCGTACAAAGTCGTAGCATGACGTTTCATTTGTAAACAAATCTTCTTTTCTTCTCTTCTATTCTGATCCTGTACATTTCAATGAAACAGCAACAGCAGCAAAACATCCTATTCAAATTTCTAAGTAGAACTCGACGATAGAGGTCGACAACGACATTAGAATATAAGATCTGAAATCTCTTCTGGAAAATGCGCCAAGACGAGTGTACGGATCGTCCAGTATAAGTCCTTCGGTTCGTACCTTACCCGCGGAATCTCGTTCAAGACCGCGTCGAGAAAACAATCTACCACGGGCGACGTGTCCGCCGAACCAATTGTCCTTGAGAACCGAACAATGTCAACCATGTTATTGAAGTCCTTTTCGAAGACGGACTTCTGCTCGTCTTTCATGTTCGCCCAGAGCTCATCGCGGACGCCGTCGATGTTCTCGTTGGTGTAGATGTTGGTGGCGGCCATGAAGTTGCCGGGCTCGACGATGCTGACGCGGACACCGAAGTTTCGGAGCTCGTAGCGCAGGCATTGGGTGAAGGCCTCGACGCCATGTTTGCTGATGGAGTAGTGGGAGAAGCCTGCAGTGCCCTGGCGTGCCAGAACGCTACCAATGTTCACGATTCGACCTGGAGGGGATGAAGATGGATAAATAACGAGTTTTAAAAAACAAAATCCAATAAAAAAATCAAAACCAACCTTAAAACTATCTGATAAATTCTCCTGATTTACATGGGAGAAACAAGTAACCAAAGTAAATGAAATCGCAGTTCGTAGATTCGACACACCGCAGTAGACATACAGCACGCCACGCGAAACCGACGGCCCACGCGAAGGTCCACAAGACTGACATGCAACATGCCAACGGTCCACGAAACCGACAGGCAACAAGACTGAAAGCACAAGGGACCGACAATGTCGATCTAGTGAACCTTCACAAAGGTTTTGAGAAGGCTAACATATTGGTCTCGTAGACAGTCAGCTTCGTTGGCCGTTGCGACGCGTCGGTCTCAGGGCATGCTGACACCTTTTTTTGAAGGTTTACTAGAAGACAATGTCAGTCTTGAGAGCTATTGGATTTTTTGGTCACGGTATCCCACGTTTTCTGTTATCAAATATAGGTCCACTTTTAAAGAAAACGAATTTGAACAAAATGTTAAGGAACACATTCATGGAAAAGGCAAGGTAACAAATAATTTGCCTTTTATAATGCCTAAGTATCATTAAGCCTAATTTTACAACAATCTTAACAAAGTACTGCAGTGGCACCAATTGAATCTCAAATGTTGTCGTCAAATGTGAAAAAAGGAGCAAAGGATTTCAAATTTACAGGTATAGTTTTGAAAAACAAAAACAAAGTTTTTCATATTTGGACAAACACATCCAAATATTTATAACATGCCAATAATAATTCTTTTCATGAATTGTGTTACCTTTTGATTTCCTAATGAGTGGTGTGAAGGCATTAGTCACCAGGACGGTTCCCCATAGATTGACATCAGCGATCCGCTTGAACATATCAACACTGCACCACTCTGCTTGACCAAAGCACGAAATTCCGGCGTTGTTGGCAACGGCCCATAACCCTGCAGTAAAGAAAAATATGAAAACTTGTGTGAACTTTATGTTGAATTGTTCAAGATACTCACATAAAAACATTATTAAACAAAAAACAAACAAAAACGGACAGAGTAGATGCTTCAGAGGGGGCACTTATTGCTGCGATTCGATTGGGAGGCTCGTGCCCCTCTCCCGTATCTTCGCCATTGTAACCCTCCCTCCCCTCTCCCCCATACCCCATTCTCATCCTGAAACTCCAAGTGAGTTAAATCACTTCTGACGTTTAAAAAGCGAGAACATAATATATAATTCAATGCGTATTGGTTTTGTTAAAATATATTTTTATTCAAGCATAATAATCGACCAGCTGAATTCAATTAAATCATAACAGTTAACATATAAACTACGGTGATCATTAATGTCTCAAAATATCATCGCTACACCATCAAAACACGACAATTGAAACACTCCATCTCAATCATTTATTGTAAATTTAATCGCATAATCGTGATCTCTTAACATGATCTCCGAGGCAATAAAAACCTGTCGAAAATCTCTTTAATAAAAGTGACAAATGAGCTTTCAAAAATGACGTTTCAAGTTATTATGAGAATATTTACGTCCCCGAATTATTATATACAATGAAAATTTGATTGACATTAAGAAATCTTATTATCCTTTCCCTCTCTCTCTCTCTCTCCCTCTCTCCCTTTATTTATATTTCTATTTTCTCTATCTCTCCCTCTTTCTCTCTCTATTTTCTCTTCCACCCTCTCTCCTTTCCTCTTGCTGAGCCACAGTCACGTCTTTTTTAAAAGAAAGGGTCAATGCCCGAATGGTCACTTGCGTTTCCGTCCTTGGCAGAATCTCCTTAAACGTATGGAGAGAGAGTCGATGTTTAAAATATAACACGTCTGCCTCCTTTAGAGCAAAAATTACCCTCGACTAGAATTAAGACAATCGAACGGGGGAGAGGGAGGAAAGGGGGGGGGGGGGGGGAGGGGGGGGGGCCNACCTTATATATACAAATGCAACATGGTTACAAATGATGTTGTTTATTAATTATGGCAAAGATAGCATTGTTATGTGATGCTTGCATGTTTTCATTGAATTATTTGAGACACGCGTAAATCACCCCCACCCCCCTCCTCCCCAACCCGCCGCCCAAAAGGAGATACGGTGACAAAACATCTGGCACCAGTTTGAGAAAAAATAAGATGAGAGAGAATGCAAGTTGCTTGCGGAATTCATTTCATGCTCTTCTGTGATGTCGAGCAAGCAAGGCGTGCTTGCAGGCCAGCCGGAGCACGAGGGGCATTGGCTTGGACGGACTCGTTGAGCTTCGGGGTCGATGTCCGAGCGGTTACAGCCCCCTGAACGCGAAGTCAGAGTGAAACAGAAGAAACAAGGATGGATACTTTGAAGGAAAACACATTCCGTAGTTACTGACCGAGGATTAGGCGCCTTGAGATATTATAATGATATTTCTCGTCAATCACGACAAGTCGTTGTCATATCGGCCATCCAGGATAAACAAACAGAATTGGTTAAAAGCCTCTTGGATGTGTCATAATTACTTTGTGAGTGATCGTGGCATTGATGTCTGGTGTTTAAAAAAAAGATGATCAGATAATACGCATGCAGTCGTACTCAGCCCCAAAGAACAATGACCCCACGAAGTTCAGAGAATATTATTGTGCGTGTGTGCGTATATGTGGTGGAGATGGTGGGCCCGTTATAAAACTATTTGAGGGGCGTTTTCCATAATCATTTCCATAAAGAAGAATCCCGGAAAGAAACAATTGTCCAGCCTACCCCCATTTATTGGGGATTTTTTTATTCGATGTAAAATGTCTCTGTTATTATTTTGTCATGATAGTTTGTTCGAGCAAAAAGTTCACCGTCGAGAGACAAATTTATTCACTCGTAAACCCATAGCGGGGATAGACCAAGAGTGCTATCAACCTAGCGGCCATTGACCCGGCCTGTTTGGCCGAGGTGTCGTTTGCAAGCGACAAAATGGCCGCACGGTGTCTGTTGAAATCTTTGCTTGTTTTGAGGGTAACTGATATATTTGGAGAGTGTATTGATCGCGGTGCACATGCCAAGCGATGCTTGAATACTTGCCGTTTTACGGCTACTTAACATGAAGATATGGATGAAAGATAAGGTGAGGTAAGAAAAGAGAATAGAAAGGGAGAAGGATTAGGATGGAGAAATGAAAGAAATATTTTGTCGATGAGTGTTGACATGGAATTCCATGTTACTTGTAGATGATAAAGCATATTGGATAAAATGAATAACATGCTTGTTTTCCAGGAAGCTACATAATTTTCTTCTCCACCTCCCCCTCTCTCTTTCTCTTCCTCTCTACCTTTCTCTCTATCCTCGACGGCGTATAGACGAGTTCAGCAGATCACCCATTTCATAACATTCGTCTATGTGCACAGTTATTAAAACTCACTACTGCATCGAAATATGTCTTCCCTCTGAGTAATTCCTTTTTGCTTTTATTCTACGACTTATTTTCCCCTCTCTCTCTCTCTCCCTCACACATATGTCTACCCTCTCCCATTATTATGCTACATCATTCAATCGTTTCTAATTGTTAAACAAGGAAGACAAAAAAAAACGCTTTCAGTTAACTTGTGCTTCGCTGCTCCAGTCAAGTGCGCCATCTCGCTATCAAAGGATCTGTGCTTGGCCTCATGGTCATGATAGTAATACAAGGAACCTGGTAATACGGTAGGGCGAGATTCAACAGTTGCCGTCTGTCATCGCTGGGGATCGGGGACACCCCCCCCCCCCCCCCCCC
>BEXV01001222.1:20059-31729 GCA_003118195.1 Hemicentrotus pulcherrimus
GGGGCCCAAACTTGAAATTATGCGACCCAAATATCGGTTTGTAATGGTGACTTGCATTGACGTAGTGGGTGGGGGTGCAGGGAAGGGCAATTTTCCCCTCCCTCCCACGCAAATCGCCGAAGCTTTGACGTTTTATTAAATTATTAGACAAACAAGACGATTCGTATTACCATCCTCGACTCTTAATGCATGTATGAATTCAGTCCCAACCCCTCCCCCTCCTCCTCTCCCTTTCTCTCTCCCCAATGTTTCGACCTTCGATTGTGTGTGGGTGGGTTTTTTTTGGGGGGGGGCATGGGGCTCTCCCCTCCTTATATCTACGCCACTGACCCGAACACCGTAGAACGAACATGCTACAAGTGGATTAGCATAGATAGATGGGGCACAACGAAAGACTCATATGCACATCTTTGGAGCTACCAGAGCCACCCTAAAAGGGGGGCATCCCCCATGCTCCCTTTATGCTATGGATCTGCCCTTTGCCGTGACGGCCGACGGTTGGGTGACAATACATGAATAATGTCGAAAGATGATGAAACATATTTGATTATATAAAAGAAAAAGAAAATGTAGAACAGTGGGAGCAAAAATGACACAGAGCTAAGCGGCAGAAGTGGGGATGGGGGCTACAGGCCCTGTGAATTTTGTATTTAGTAAACAATCACAGTACAAACTCAACTTGGAGCAATGCATAGTGAGGGTGGGGTGTATAAAATTAGGTTACGATGGCACAACGGTCGAAAATGTACTGTCAATGGTATATCAGTCAATCCGCCATGAATTCAATTACAGCAAGCTGTTACATCATGGGGCGAATGACCGACCGTTGATATAGCCAGCACGCGATAATGGACATGCATGCACAGAGTTTAAATTCAGTTCAGGAAAAGTTTGCGAGTACTTTTTCCCCCCGCCCAATGCCCTCAGTGAATGCTAGAGGGTCAGTACGCCTGGTAATTACTGCTTGCCGTCTGCACGAACCCTGCTGAAGATGTCTTCAAAGTTTCTGCTGAGAAAACGTTTCTTAAAGGTCTGAAGGTATCATTTGACGTAAATTCTCATGTCGGCTTGAATAAGATTTCTCCGACAACGGACATGACTTGACACATTTTGACAGTGTTAACTTGTGTGAAAAACGTTGTGGGAAAAAAAATGTAGTATATTGGGGGTTACAGAGCTCAGGAAGGGTATAGGGACCACATCGTAACCAAAAATTAAAAAAACACTGTACTTGGATCAAATTCTCAGCAATGGGCTATGTGAACAGATTTTTTGACACAGTGTGGAAGTTTGTGGCCAGGGACCTCAACCTCACAACCCACAGTGAGAGCACATAAAGAGCTTGACACGCTTGCATAGAGTTTGTGGTGTTAGAAAAAGAATGAAACAGTGTGGACAGCCTGGACCATAGATCTTCACATCACATTGCGGCCGCAGAGAGACTTTGGAACATAACAATGTTCAATCAGTGTGGCACAGTGTGGTTAAATATAGCCACATCGCTCAAAGAGTGTACTAGCCAATCAAAGAGATGATGGGGGGGGGGGACTTTGACCACTTTAATTTAAAGTATCTCACTACCTGTGTGAAAACTTTATGTAACACAGTGTGGGAGACATTAGCCACAGTGACCATTGAGCGGATTCTAACAAACTGTGTCCAAGATGATGATTGTCAGAATCTTATACTGTGGTAACTTTTTTTTTTTACAGAGATTTGCCTATTGTGTGACATAGTGTGCTAGACTCTGTTCACAGAGCCCACACAGTGTGGACACCAGGATATTACAACAGTAATTATGGGGAGAGGAACAGCCTATTGTCAACGAGAACATTAATGTTCACAAAGTTTTCACGCTTTAACATTATCATGATTGTGGCCCTCTTCTTTCTGGCAAGGTCAATACAGATGCCTCGCTCGAGTTAAACAAATAGTCTGCATCGTACAACACTATTCTGGTCTTGCTATGTTGGTTACAAAGGTGGCATAATGTATCTACATAGGTGCCACAGGCCAAATATATAATGACATCGACATAGCAAACATTTCTTGAAACGCATCCAAGATGAACCTAGATTTCACGAAATGCAGGACTACACTATACATGTACATTTACCGGAATCACATAATGCATCAATTGTATCTGCTAAAGGTATTTTATTCAACACCTCTTACCTTTTTTTGGCAATCATTCGAGAAGGAATCGACAATATCTTTGTCATGTTTAAGAGTTGATGCATGGCCGCTATTACCTCCCATGTCGATAACCTCATTCTCATCACGCGTCCTCTAACCCTGTAAACCAATTTGCCAATTATGCCTGGCTTTCAAACATGGGTTCAATGGCTTCCAGCACAAGGGGAAGATGAGCAGGTTATCGAGAGAACATGTCGGGATCGTTTTGAATTAATCATGTAATTGATTGCACGTACGGGGTGGTTGGGAGGATGGCGAATGATACCCGTCGCACACGAAGCGTAATGCCCTGACCTAAGCGTGCGTCAGCGGCTGGCGCGGTCTTTGACGCGCCATAAGAGGGTGGAATGATATACAAAGACTCAAAGCAAACTGAACAATTCAAGAACTGCATTGAATCACTGGCGTTTGGGATATTTGCCTCAATAGGCTTGATAAGCGCAATCAAACTGAAGTCTCGTGTGCAATGGGCAAAGGAAGTAGTGATTGAAACGTCATAATTTTATATTTTGTACTTGTCATATTCCTTTACATGCCCCTTTATTATATCAAGGGTTGTGGAATAAATTGGGCTTGTCTTCTCAAATTTATATCAATTCAGTTAGAGCATACGAATGTACGTATTTCGCAGGTATATCCTTTACCCCAATCATATCTGAAATCGTATATGTCCCACTTTGTAAAATATGAACTTCTTTCGAATCAGTTTACACTCTTTTCGTTTACTGAATTAATTTTCTAAAGTGCATGAGTAAGTCAACAAAGCTAAAGATGAGATATTTGAAACGGAATTCATGCAGAGTTTGCATGTTCATGACGACGTGATCAATTTCCAATAATTAAGAGGTTTCGAGTCGAGTACGAAAGTGAGACTCTAACTTGACAAATGGTTGCTTATTACTATTGACGTATTGTGATGTAGGTCATCTCTGGAAATGAAGCATGAAAGCCTGTCAAATGTAAAGGTTTTGGAAGGTTAGGCGATGTAATATTAGACAAATTCTAAATTTTGTTTTGTGATGAAGATATGATTTCGAAGAGAAAAGAAGAAGCAAGTTAGAATTCAGTTCAAATAAAACACGATGAGAAGTTCAGGAGCAGACAGTTGAAGAGAAGAAAAGATGGGGGTGTGTGTAGTAATAAAGTTTAAAAGAAGTGGTTGACAGTGTACGACAGGGGATGGAGCAAAATGGAAAAGAATGTCTGTGATCATGAACATAATTTCTGAAGAGAGAAAAAAAACTACGAATCTACACAATTATGAATGGCATGCTTTACAAAACCATTAGAAAAATGAATAGCATAGTAATAACAGTAAGTCGATCTAAGACATTGTTCTTGATGAAAGACAGAAAGACAAACGAAGATATATAAATAAATACAGAGCAGATACAGTGTGGAGAAGTTTCATTAACATAATAATCCATTTTTATAGTGCTCTCTAACAAGAAAATTCAGTCGTGTTCATGTGGTGAAATAATCCAAGAATTTAGGTACACGTTTATCGATTCTAAGTCTTAGGTACATCGTAAGTGGAATGCATCCTTTTGAAATTATAAAAATTACATTTAAATTATAAATACCGGGTGAATCCAATGACAATGAAATAAATCAAGTAAAGGAACTTATAGACAATTTTAACACAGTACTTCGTTGAACAAAATTATGTTTTTTACTTGGCGTGTGTTCGCATCTTGTCAAATGAGAAAGGGGCGGGGTTAAAGCGCTGCTACGTGCGCTCGGCTCAGAAGGGTTCCAACTCGTCAGGAGTGAAAGTGACAGGGTGTTAATAAGCGCAACTCGATGCTTTGAAACGGTAACATATCTGTGTCATGCCCTTTTGTCCCTTCAATGCATGCCGAGCAAGAAAAATCTCAGCGAAAATTATCTGTCAATCAGATAGTCTTTTCTCCAGACTGCACTCTTGTGTGTTCTTGTAAGGCTACACATTTTACATTTACTTCATAGATAATCCATATTTTCTGATAAATGGTTAAAATAATGACGAGGTTCACTGTAATTGGTTCGAAACTACAAAATATATGTACCATGCCCTTTTGCCCCCTCCATTCCGCTTGATCTAAGATGATAGCAAACACATTATCTGTCAATCATAAAAAGCTCTTCTCCTCTTGAAGTCAGTAGACTGTTTACGCTTATCTCATATAATACACAATAGCTATAACAACAAAAATAGCTAAAATTAATTACAAAGAAATTAATATTGTTTGGGAATCTTTCCTAGCAGTATGGGGCAGTCATAATTGGGAATGGTACAGGAAGAATAGTTAAGAAAGCAAAAATAAATGATTAATAATCTTGTTTTGGCTGGTCCCGCACTCCCATATGAAATGGGATCATTGACCGCTGAAGATGATCCAAAGGGATATGCGGTTGGACACGAGACTACATTATCACACAAGAAAAGTTATTTCAGTTAGCGCTATTATCGGTCCATCTGCACAAATTAGATTTTGTTGCGATGACACAAGCTGCAGAAAGGTTCAAACAGTTCTATTAAAAACTGGGTTAATTCGATCGGAGGTCCTCCGAAATCTTGGCGGGAATATTTGTTTTGGAGGAGAGCAGGGATAATAGCTGGAGTGCTTTGGAGCTTATTGTGACTGGAGGCATCGCTTTTTCCCTCCTTCCTCGAAGCCTCCGTAAGCGTGCGACATGTAGGCTAATAACCCCTTTTTCAGGGATCTTATCATTTGTTACAGGAGTCTCCTGTTGACTTAGGAGTTCCTTCAACCCTTCACGCGATGTTTGCAAAGACAATGGCCGGTACTCTAGAAAACCGTCTCGTTTTAGACCAGGTTTTAACCCCGCCAATACCCTAGGGTTACTGCATCGATATATCGAAAGCCAAATGTCACACAAAATTCATTCTGTAAAAATTTTTGGGGAAAAGGACAAATCATTGTAACTAATGCTGTAGTCAAACGTTTAACTGTCCGGTATCCGATAGCCCATGGCACTATCCGTTTACAATTTATTTTTCTCGTTTTTGTCGGTATTATTTTATATATTTTTTATAAATCGTTTAACCGAAAACCGTCCGGTTTTGACTGGCGGTTAAACGGAATTGGAGATATCCGTGATGTTACAGCACTAATTGTAACATTCGTTATTACAGTAATTTATTAGAGTCAATTGGGGATGACACCTAGCTTTTCATGAATCATCGAATTATATCCGCTTTCAAAAATATGGGCCTAGGATTATAAATCTTTAGGCCTTAAAAGTGCAAAAAAAAGGTTAAGTATAACCGTAGCTTTTTGGTTCTAGGAACTGTTTTATTGCCTCATTCTCACTTAGCTTTTTCTAAATGCAGTCTTTGGCATAGACGACTCACGGGTATTTTTAGGTACTCAGTGAAATACCTTCATCAGCTTCTCAATCTTCATGCCTACTTCTCATAACCTTCTAGCAATGTTCATTACAAATTTTGTATGGACCACATTTTAATCACTTCGGGAGTAAAACAATCATCCCCAACAGCCAGAATTGATCACAAGGTGGAGGAAATACCAGCATGATGCCATCCCAAACGCCCCTCTTATCCTTCACCACTACATGTATTACGCAGCAGGGAGTCCCAGTCAAACTCCCCCAGGCGATGCCGATGACCGGAAGTGCAAGATCATGTCGTGCGATGACTGACCAACACAACCAGAGAAGGTCACAGGGTCATTTGAGGACACGATGGCGCGTGTCTCACTTCTATGTTTTTATTGCTTTCCCTGGACACGTGGTAGGTTCGGGTGACAGTGATTGTAATGACTTGCAGCTCGGGACTTACTCTATTGCATTGTCTTTGTCGGAGTATATTCTAGGAAACCTCTTTCAATTTGATGATGGTATAGGCCTATATATAATAGCCCATGGGCCAGATAAAGTCATGAAACTTTCACATAACTTTATAGGACTAATACATAGGGCAAAAAATACCTCGTAAAGGCCTCATCCTAAGATGGCCTTTCCCTTCCTTCTCCCTCAGCATTGTCCCTTGCTAAAATAAAATATAGTGGTTGCCTTGAAAAGTAGCTATACAATATTAAGGGCCTATGCATTGTACTTGTAAAATTGAAAAAAATATGATGCTGGGGGCATGCATATTGATTAAAAACATATCTTATTGAGTGTTACATTTAAGAGTTGACACTGTTTTCCCTTTGTTTGATATCACAATAGATGTAGCAAGATTGATGTAGCTGTCTTGACTGAAATTTCGATAAGGGGTACGGCTTACTTTAGGGTAAGAAAAGAAAGAGTATTTTTAACGCATACATTGTTTGAATTATGTTTTCCTTTCCGCGCAGGTGATGTCATTGGCCTCAACTTAGGATATAGATATAGACCATGATAAACGTGTTAAAAACTACACCTTCGGGCTGTGCTTTATAGCTGATTTCACGCTCTGATAAGTAATATTAGCTAAATAAATGACTTTTTATAAGAATATTTTTTTTTGTGCTAGCATGAGTGTTCGAGTGCATCTTTCTCATGTGCATATAATTCATACAATATATAAATTTGTTTAAAGATGCCTTGGCCCTATAAGGAATCAGAGACAATAGGCCGTCATGGTTACTTCTTATATTTGTTTGTTCATGTTAAACTGCATATCTTGCTGCATTATCCAAGATGATCTAAATCAAGCTGAAAGTATCATAAATGAATTACCCATTTTTATAGTATTTCGTTCCTGTAGACCACTAATAACCAGTGGTCAACGTATGTTCTTCATAAAAGTACCTTTGAAAATATAATCATAAACATGACAACAAGACTTGAGTTGAGCCAAGTCTGAAATGTAGATATCACTTGCCGAAATGTATACATGCCGCGACTGGGATTTGAACCCATACCTCTTGACCCCTCTTTCCCTGACTTATCCACTTCACCACTACACCCCTATATGTTGAGGTATCTACGTTACATATTCAAACCTCATACAAATGTGGTAACTGTCCAAACTGTCCAAAGTTCATCATAATTATCTTCAGTTGCCTTCAGGATGACTGCTGTAAGAAATCACTCGTTTACCACATCAGCGCACGTCGTATTATTTATAACCCTATTAAAATGACCAATCATCATCATCAACAATCAATCTTTCAGCTGATCGATGAACTTCGGAGAATCAGAATCTATAAAGTATTTCATCATGATCTTGCTACTAGTACTGATCACACACTTTCCTCTGACTAAGTGACATCTCCTCACCGAGTGATCGTGGCCTATACCTACTCGACTGTTCCCGAGACATATTTTTCTTTGCCACTCAACTTTGCCAGCTCGGATCATAAAACATGTCAAAACACGGTCTCAAATCTCGCTTTACGTCTTTAACCTCCAGCGTCCTGTCATAAGTCAAGTTTGATGTTCTGTCAGGATTTCCCCACTCTGGGTTGTTCACCACATGCTCAGCGTGTCTCACCCACCTTCATGAGGACACTCTCATAGCCAGAAGATGGTGAAGCTGAGATGATACTTAGCCATTTGTCACCAGCGCATCCTTTTTAATCCCCCCGTATTGTTGCATTGTAGGACCTATATTTTATCCATCAACTAAAGTGACCTTAGTCCCACCTCCCTGGTTCCACGGAGCATAGGTTAATATAAGAATCACGAGGCAGATCTTCTGATAGGCATAAATAGAAGTTTCCTCGATGCTGTTAAGACCAAAGTGTTAATCAGAAGATCCCTATGACCAAATTTTTAGATTTTCTTGGACTTCCATCTCGCGTCATCCTTGAGAACTTTTATTTTAATCTCTGGGTACCTCAATATGTTTTATGCTTCCCCAGATTGTCCTAGAGAACGGATTAACGAGAACGAGAAACGAGGACACAGAGGTGGGAAACACAAGAGACTGAAGAACAGCCATAAACGACATGCCCCATTGGGGAGGGGAGCATTGAGTTAGCACAAGGAGCTCCTTGGCTTAGCCATGGACCTAATATATATTAGGTCCATAGTTTAGCCCACACAATCGTACATCATGGCACTTAAGGCGAAATTTGGATGGCAGCATGACAGAGGCCTATGGCAGCCTCAGAAACTTTGTTTAAGGCTCCATGTGGAAGCAACATCATATAAAAGGTGAATGCAACATGAACAGCGCAACATTCTTATAAATGTTATGGTATGGGCTGATTGCTTCCACAGACTAGATTAGAACATGTAATAATGCAATCGAAATGACACCTCGTGTGCAAGAGGCTTAACGATGGGGGTACATGAGACATTAAACCAAATTTCATCGCACATACAAACATTATCACAAATGCATTGGATAGGAAATCGATAAAGAAGTGGGAACGGACCCCATGTTGTCGCTGTGCAAACGTTAAAGACCGGGTTCAGGTAGGTCAAATACCGCCACACTTCTTGCCCCATGGCCAGCCGTCTGCGGCTTTGTATGAATTGTACCCTGGAACAGCCCTTGCCTTTCAAAAAATAGAATTGTGGTATAGAGAAACGAAACCTACCTGTGATTGTAACACTAATTCTGTTTAACTTGTTCTCATTGTGTGACAAGTGACAGCAGTTGCAGGTTTGAACGACCTTTAGCTAAAGCAAAGTTCTCACTCGAGCAAACAGTACCAGATTTGATTAAAGACAAGGACGACAACGATTGCAAAGTCACATCCAATTAGATTCGACTGATGCAATATCTTTTCGTGAAACGAATAAGATATATTGATGACAATATAGCAACGACCCCCGTCATTGTCTTTCCCCTTCAACCCTTTTACATTTTAAGAAGTTTTGAATACAATTCATCAAGGATAGAATATGTATTACAAATAAATTGTTCCTTTTATATTATTATGCCTGTCTGTCATTAGCTCGGACTCTTTTGCCCAAATCTTTTGAGACCGTGCATGTCAACGAGATAGATATCAGTTTATCTTTATCAAAATAAAAGTCAATTGTGTAGAAAACGAGGAAATTGATATAATTATAGACAATCAGAGATAAGATTTAATCGATGATAGACACACGTGTCACGAATATCATGGATACCATGGAGATAGAATAGAAGAAAAGGTAGAGGGACAGTAATGAAGAGAAATAAAAAGGGAGGGAATGGGCTGAGAGAAAAAGAAAAAAAGGAAAACAAGAAAGAGGGTTATAGATTGAGCAAGATATGAAAGGTGAAAAACCTCACGCTTATTTTTCTCCCTGAGAGCCGCGCGCGAAAGCTGAGTTTAAACATTATGTCAGAGGGCCCGGGGGGCTGGTCGGGCGAGAAGTGTGTCAATACGGCCCTCTATGACCTCAGATAACCTATATAGCTAGCAAAGAGAAGACAAGAAATCGGATTTGGAGGGAGGAGAAACATAAAAGGGGTGCACGAAAGGGAGTATTAATAGCTGAAAATAAACAAGGAGGAAATGATAGGGATATAAAGAAAAGGTTTTTCTAGATACGATGGTGTCTCGCCTGAACTGAAACTATTAATGATCACTGAGTTTGTTAAAAAAGGAACTAGCTTTGTCTATTTCTTTGCCAAATACCGGAGTTTGGTCATGGACCGAGTAGAAATGATGTCAATTATCAATTAAACCCTTTCAATTCAGGGATGGTAAAGCTAGCAGTCACTATACGTTACTATGAATTGGTGTTGTCAGACTTTGAAATACTGAAAAACATTTTCTAAAATGTAAGGGATAATGTTCGGTTTTTAAAAGATAGGGAGCAAGCACTGGAACAAATAAGGGTTGAATATGCCATCCAAAATGATGTAAGAAACATAATGAGTCACCAATGCATTCATCCAGAATTTTGATTTAGCGGTGACCAAAATGTGTTAGAAGCAAAATACGTCAAAGAACTACTGTATCTGACCTTAGTCTGCAGAAACTTGAACAAAATTCCTAAAGCCTTGGACAGAGCCTATTAATTCGTCTCTAACTGTGACTAGAGCAGCTGGTGTACAGAGCATATGGTGTATGCCGTCAGCATAGTCTCACAGTGCAGGCAGATAATACTATTAGGCACAACGACTGACAATGGCTTGTGCCTTTAAACTAATCTGACCTCAGATAACCTATATCTTTCCATGGTATAGGGAAGGTGGATACAAGATGGTGCATCGGCCTCCTGGGCTTACTTATCAAGTGTTTTCGGAATTTTTTCGCTTTCCTATATTCAGATTCTCATCTGTTGCTAACCACGATGGCTTAGATCTAACTTCAATCATTCTCGGTCTCGGTCGTTCCCCTCCATGACTGAGGAGCGAAGAACAAACTCACAAATGGGTCGAACCCAACCGAAGTGATACCTGCGAAGTTCCACGGCACCCCTATTATATCTAAAGGCGTACATGTCAAAGAATATAATTTCACTCGATCTTGGTGCTTCTCGGAACACGTGACCCAGAAAGGATTGGAAATTATTCCTTTCACATATGCACCTGTATGTTTGCCCTAAAGGATGAGGCTAAAATAAGATCATTCCTATAATAACCACCCCCTTAAAATGTTCACCTTTCCTCCCCCGAGCTTTGAAAGGTTACTAGCGGTAAACAAGTGTTGTAGGAAAATAGAACGGCGTTATCTAACCCCTTCACATCCCCCAATGACTCCCCAAACTCGTACAAACCCACACGCACCCGCAAGCGCACCATCACACGCGCACACACACAAACAACCCGCCATTCCGCTTCCATTTCTTCCGGAGTGCATGTGAAGCTAGTCGATATCAGTCGATAGAGGTACACCTGACGAGACATGATCGGGAATACCCGCTCACTAATCACTTGATACAAGCCAGAGGGCTTGGGATAGGCTCACCTTAACATCCGACTCCACACCTACGCTCACCTCGCGATTACATCAAACAAGACCAACATTCAGGCTTGTTCAGATATGGTGCGGTAAACCGCCGCAATGAAAAAAAGCCACCGCGGTTTCTCTTATACGTGTAAGAGAATGGCAACTGCGCGCTACAACAGACTACCGCGTATACTGAGCTCTGTATTATAATGTACTGAAATGTGAAGCATATTACTTTTACGTCATCATTTAAAAAGAGAACGGCTCGGTTTACCCGCGTCAAATCTGAGCGAACCTCTCAAGTTTGCAGAGTGCAGACACAAACCCATGTCAGTTGCTGTGCGTACCTGTGTTTGTACTCTGAGACTAAGCCGACGATGAACTGCATAGGTTCTGTACTTAGCTGCTCCGGACATTTGACACAGTAAGAGCATGGATTTACTAAGAAGGTCCATGGTACGAGACTAGCAGAGAGCTAGGCTCTGCTCAAGTTCTTTAGAATTGTGGTTTTAAACCACCACCGTACCACCAAAAATTATCATTGATAGTCTTCACGCTTCAAACTCTAAAAAAATCCGTCCACTGAAAGAAAATCCAAAGAGTACTCTCCAAAATGTTCAGCGATCCTCTAGCTCGCACCATTAATGGCCCAGGTTCTTCGACATATTCTTCTTTTCTCCAT